>JAOWBL010000013.1:6982968-7019405 GCA_028564865.1 Zenarchopterus dispar
TATATTGCAGTTCATTGACTGACCACTAGAGGTTTTTCTCCTCTTTTAACACTCAAATCTAAGGTGTCTCTAACTGATGACATCCAAAGCGAGTGCTGCCAGAGCTGAAATTTGCCATGACTGAAGTAAGATGGTTGTGTTTCAGCTCAAAAACAAATGAGGACTTTGCTCCATGGTAACGAACACTATGAGGGCCTCACCATGAACTTTCATTGGCCCAATGGAAACAGTTGATATTTTGAAAAATAAATGCACATGGAATTAAAAGTTTGAAGTGAGCAGCATTTGAGCTGATGAATTAAGCCATTGAAGTGCACGCCTTAAAAAAAGACTTTCATTGAGTTTATATCCAAATGTCTGCTTGAAGCTTCAGGTGATTCTATTGTTTTATTGGAAATTTGCCTTTCCTTACAATCTGAGGAAAGAAAGCATTTGTGATACAATGAGGAAAACAGACAGAGTTATCTTCTCATAATACTGATTACAGCTTGAATGAAAGCTGATAGCTGCTAAAGCCGGGTGTAACAGGAAATGGAGCTGTTCTCAAGGACTGGAATCCAGAAACCTGGACTTTTCTTTTCATGGTTCTTGAAGATTTTTCATCTCATCAGTTCAAACTGAGTCAGTTTAAACTGGCAAAGCCTTCCAGGTGGAAGACGAAACATCTCCAAATGCCAAGAAAAAGGAAGTCCAGCTGTCTTGATTCAAGTCTTTAAGAATAACTGAAAATCTACACCAAAAAACTGTCACTGCTGTTGTCAGATACCAGTACCAGTGTCCTGTAAAATGAAAAGAACTATGGAGACACAAAGATTGTGTTTTGAGAACAATCACTCTGAGAGATGAGTGTCCTTCCTGACCTGCAGGGAGATTTAGCCCAGCCACAACATTTGGAAAAATACAAACAGTAAAAAATTATAATACACAAAATATATAGCAGCATTTAGTACAATTCATATTGATTTAAAGTATATTCATATAAAAATAAATGCATAGCTATTTTCCCAACCATTAAAAAAGTACATAATATGGCAAGACATGACTCTAAAGCTTCTACAAAATGTGCCTGATGTAATATAATAAAAATGATATTCATTCTTAAGTGCCAAATCTAATGTGAAACTTCTACAATTAATATTCATACAGATATTTATAAAGAATGCAAGACACTGGCAAAAATGCAAACACCATTAACACTATTAACAAATATATACAACTAAGTAACCAGCAATATTTACAATTTGTGAAACTTCCCAGTAAAGCTGGAAAAAAAGAGAAAGTTTCACTAGATGAAGGCTAGGCAGGTTCTTATTGTGAATGTTTTTTTGGGGGGTTTACGCTGTCATAGCAACAGCTTCTAACCCATGAAGTGTAGCAGAGCTAAAAACATTTCAGTTGTTGAGTTTGACAACAACGGCTTGATTACCACCTATTCAACAGCCTCAAGTGCGATTTTTGTTTGCTGAAACTGTCCTTCCGGGGGTGCTCAAATCACAGCGAAGACCCGGAACGCCTTTCCTCCAGGAGGGTTTTGAAGGCTGCAGAAAAGAGAGAAAAAGATGGAAAAGGAGTAGTCAGTCCGGGTGCAGCAGATACAGAACAGGTCCTGGTCATTTGTGAGGAGATGTGGGTGACAGACGCATCCAACCAGATAGACTGTATGTGTTGACGACAGACACGACACAGATAGATGATGGACACAAACACGGGAGACTCTGTGTGTCACCCCCAACGAAGACAGACGTGTTGTTAAGTTAAAGGAGACAGATAAATGATGGGCAGATGTCAAACATCTCAGTGGGGTGACAAAGACAAATGAAGTGGAGGCAGATGAGGCAACAAACAGTACATGTCCATACTGTAGGTCATACTGTCAACAGAACAAATAACAGTCTCAAGGAGGCGTAAAAACAGAGTGCGGGTCACTTTTAACATTGAAGACCTGGGAGCTTAATGTTCTTGGAAAGTGGTATTCAACACATTGGTTTTGCTTTATTAGCACTAATAATGCATTCAGTGACTATATTCTTAAAAGACATCTCTTCCTCTTTCATTATCAGAAACAAGAATCAAAGTTTAAAATGACAAGAAATGGTATTTCTATCACATCGGCTATTTTTTTTCATTCAGAAGAGCTAGGCTAAAAAAATCCAACATTTTCTCTCTCTTACACACACACACACACACACACATTTTACACTGCATAGATTTGAATTGAGTGAGCCTCGCTTAAGCTTCTTAACATTCCAGCAGCCACTGTACAAACCGATGATGTCTCTTGTTTCCTACTGTGTGTAAGTACATGGCACCACACAGACTGACTTACTCTCAAGCCTCCTTTTTGGACACGACAGAAAAATAGCTGACACAAGCAAGAACATGTGTTCTTGATGATTCGATGATTCAAAAACCTGCTTTCGTCTTGTGCCTGGGTCTGTCTTGTATATTTTATATATATGTATATGTGTGTGTGTGTGTATATATATATATATATATATATATATATATATATATATATACATATACATAGATAGATATAGATATATGTGTATACATGTAGTTACATCTGATTGGACAGCTGATTCCACTAGGTTCATGGACAGGTGTGGGCTCTCCCCTCATTATTTCTTCATCGGCAGAAAGTCTGGAGTTGATTCCAAGTGAAGCATCTGCTCTGTGTGAACTGGCAGCTTGGTGGTGTGAGGGTTAGCACCATTGCTTTACAAGAAGGCTTTTGGGTTTGAAACTTGGCTCTTGGGCCCTTCTGTGTGGCGTTTGCGTGCTCTGCATGGGCCAAAGAATCCGTCTTCCTCCCCACAGTCCAAAAAACATCTGTGGCTGACGATTCTAAATTTAAGTCTGTCAACCAAATTGTACATAAGAAATTCGTTGGATGGAGGGGGGATGCAAAAACGCCAGCATGTATTGATGTAATTAAAATCAACCTATACCAGGAGCAAGTGGAGAAAAAAAGAAGTTATTTGAAAGTTGAATAAGTTGGGGTCAAAAGCAAAAATGATGAAAGCTGGGGCACTTGATTTGGTGGGATCTGTGGGTAGAACGAGAAGGATGTCAATCCACGTCTTATTTGTTAGATGTTTTATCTCTTTCAGAAACTAATTAATTAATGAATTTGTGAGGTTGTACAAATGGCTAGCTTTGTTGTAGTTTTGAGACCTGATGACTTAGTCACAGAGGACCACCAAAGAACTGGAAGATGTCACTGGTTTTTACAGTGTTTCAAATTTAAATTCAAATTAGAAATCCTTGATTAATCCCCAAGCCATGCAACCATGCGGTACCAGGAACCATGCAATCATGCAACCTAATTTATTAATCCCCAAAGGGAAATTCATTTTGCCACTCTCAAAAAGTCCACCGACAATTCCAGCATAAAAGGACGCGGTACGCACTGGGCTCGCTGCCGAGGTCGCGGCAAAGCACAGGAGAGGAGGGTGCACCAACACAAACTGCATCCATGTGGCTGCAAGTTGCTCGACAAAGCGGGAGCTTTCAGGAAGTAGCTGGCAGATAAGAACTAGTTTATCGAGTTGCTGAGACGGACGCATGCTGTATCTTTCTTCCTGTATCTGAAAAAAGCTCTTACTTCAGTTGCAGATGATAATAAGGAGGAGATTAAGAGAGTGCGGGTCCATGATATTCTCAAACACAGAAAGAGGTTTGAAAAGTTTAAACTCATCCAGGAGCTACAGCTGTATGCTGAAGGTGTACTTCAAGCTGAGTCAGAAAAAGTCTGACAGCCTTCTGTGGAGAGAAGCACTGAGACTCATAAAACTGTGGACCATTTGGAGCTGCTGGGCTCATGATCACCCCGAAAGAACATTAGACAGTGAAAGGAGAAAATATGTTTCTATCACTTTGAATAAATAATTAATGAAGTCTTTATCTCGTTATGTCTTTAAACTTGCATTGTACGGCTCAGGAAAGTGTGGCATTTTCAGAAATAGTTTTCCTCTTTGTTGTCTTTGAGCTCTGTCAGATGATCTGTAATTGAATGAGTGTCATCACATCATACAGAGTCCGAGTCAGACATTTTTTAGCAAGGGGGCGTGGACGGCTCGGGCGTTGGTGGGGCGCCCTCAGATCCGTGCAGTGCTGAGCTAAAACAAAAATATCCAGCGGACAGCCCCGTTCTCACTGCGTCATACCTGAAAGGCCTTTGAGGTTTCAGTGCTGTCATCTTTGAACAAGAGGAGTTATGTTTTTTGTGTGTTTTGTACTTAAAACAAACAGCAAATTATTTACATATTTTCACTTCGTTATTCCATTTTACTGATTTGGTTCCAGAGCAAAAAAGTAAAAAAAAACTTTTTTCCTTTTCTGATTTACATGTTGTCAGCACACTCCTGGTAGATCTTTACAATTACTGCCTGCCAGAAAAAGGCAGGTGTGCCATATTGATTAATTCAAATCTTAGTTTAAAAAAAAGGCAATTACTAAAGTATAGATTGTTTTCTTAAAGATCACAATCTGTGCAATGAAGATGATGTTTAAAAAGGTAACAAATGCAAACAACGAAAGGAAAAGAGAATCCTACGTTAAAATGCTTTGGAAACTCCTTCAGAAACAGCTTAACAGATTAAGATTAATTTTACACTCTTCAATGTCATGAGCAATTCAGAGTTATTTATTTTTCCAGTGACTTTTTGATGATAATTCTGAAAAAAAAAAAGAAAAAAGTTTTTACACAGGAATCTGTTCCATCTTTGCATTTATTTTCCTGAAACATCATAACGTTATCCACCACACTGTTTTCCTACAACTGACAACAACTTCCCCCATTATCACTCTCCCTTGTGATAAATGCTGGCACCACTGCGTTTCCTCTGTCCACAGAAAATGCTTTGGCTTCTAAATGCTTTGTGTCCTTGTTTCTCTCTTTATCTGAGCCACTCCATTAAGCTCTGGATCTTCCTCCACTGCTTGTCCTTCCTGAGTTATAACCACAAAGACAAACCATTCCCTAAACTACATAAAGAAGCACTCATCTTCCTAAACATAGATTACCAAGAAATTAATTGTTTTAAACCAGAGGCTTGGTAATCTTTCTCTGGGGTCCACTGCATGAGAGATGTAATGAAATGTCCGCATCTTGAAAACATTATGACCACAAGGAGGAGCGAGTTATTGCACTTATCTCACCCTGAGAGCCATTGATTTCTTACTCCTGGTGAATTAACACTTACACTCTGCCCTTCAAAGTTTTAAAACAAAATGTTGCGTAATCAAGCCGGCAAATGTTGATGTTTCACAATATTGTTTTACTCATAAATTTCACAGAAAGATTTTTTTTTCCAATTTACTGAATAATTTTTAGTGTTGTTACAATTTTATTTATTTATTTTTTTTAAAGAAGGTGAGGTTTACTGTTTGAGAATCAGAACATGGTAAAGACAGATGTGCTGCACAAATAATAATGCATTTGTGGACAAGAGCCGTAGAATATTTGAGTGTTGGTGTAATAATAATAATACACAAGCAGATGTGAATGTAGTATTACACACTTAGACCACTGGAACCATCCCAGAGACCAACGAGCTATTGTGTACCACAACAGGAGTCATTTCAGACAAATCTGGCTACAAGACGAACACCAGAGACTGTGGAAAAAACATCATCTCCGGTGGAGAAGTAGGCTGGAAGCACAAAATACAGCAAACTGTCAATACCCGAGGTACTGGAGATTGTCAAACACGTCTCCCAGTTCTGGCTATCTGACTGAAACAGTACACTATAGAGGCGTAAGCCAAGAAAACAAACAGGATGTTTTCCATCAAAGGCTTCCAAAGTGTACTCTTAGTAATACAATGAGAGCAGACTCAACCAGGACTGAGGCGCAACAATGCTGGAAAAAAATATGGGAATAAGAGGCATCACAAAACATCAACGGTCTGTAGCCAGTGAATCTGAGAGCTGGCCAAGTCAAGGTCTTGAATATGAAGAATTAGATCATACCAGATCCCGAAATGATAAAGTAAGCAACTCCTTGGTAAAGGAAAGTAACTGAACTTAATAAACACCTAGCAGTATATATAAACTGTCTTGTAATGAAGGGGACTCAACCAGACTAGTGAATCCTAGACCAGAAAGTCCTGATTGTGAAGAATTCCCACATGAAACCTCCTCTCGGCATCACAGCAGCAAAGATGAGCAGGCACATGACTTAATCTGAGCAAGACCCAGAAGAGAAGTTGAACTTATGTAAGAAGAGGCAAGGAATGATTCAGTGGTCAACAGAAAAGTTGCATATGTAAGGCCAGACTAAGCTTATGTCTATACTGCATGTGGACTGTCTACAAGAAAACCTGTAGCTTGATGCCACACAAGCACTGTTGCCTCACAGCAAGAAAGTTCCTGGTTCGACTCCCAGCCCAGCAGGGGTCTTCATGTGTGGAGTTTGCATGTTATCCCCGTGCTTGCGTGGGTTTTCTCTGGGTACTCCAGTTTCCTCCCACAGTCCAAAATAACATGTAAGGTTGATTGAGAACTCTAAATTGCCCGTAGGTGTGACTGTGAGTGTGCATGGTAGTTCGTCTATGTATGTGGCCCTGCGATGGACTGGCGACCTGTCCAGGGTGTATCCCTGCCTCTTGTCTGAAATGGGCTGGGATTTGCTCCAGCAGACCCCCGTGACCCCATAAATGGATTCAAGGGGTATAGAAAATGGACGAATGGATGATGCCACATATGTGGATGCTGCTTGGAACTTTACAACAAGCCTTCATCAAGAACTCAGTGTAATTGTGGAAGACAACTCTAGAGGCCAATTTAAGGCCAACTGCACAACTTACAATCAAGTGTATCAAGTATAACACAGTGATGCTCTGAAGCCAGATCTCGTCTGTCTGGACCTGAATCCCTTCAGTCAGATCGCTGCAAAAAGTGATGACTGAGACTGGATCTGCAGTGGAGCAATCATCAACCACTGCAACAAGGATAACATCCATTTGTGTGCCAAAACTGTGTTAGATATTGGCTAAGACCAGATATATGTGATTAAATTGTGTCAAAAAGTTGTAAAATGAACGCAGCTGAGAGGTCTGACCTGCCAACATAGCAGATATTCAGAACAGTTACAAATACCTTATGCCCCATAAGAAAATAGAAACTATGAACAGGCTACAAGAAAGTCCCGACAGAGAGTAAAGCCGATTAAAGAGACAAACCCAGGCTATCAACATTCACAGTTTTCCCTGTCAGTGATCACATACCCCAGTGGTATAAATCATAATGAAACAGCAAAGATCTAGAGGTAGATTCAGAGAAGGACCCTGACGATGAAGTAAATTTCTCATGCAGGAAAATCCCACTGAGGAGGAAGAGAAGGACGAGAACCATCATGGAAAGACAAACCCTGAACTGCATGTATCAATGGCAGATTGAAGAAGTGCCTGGCTGTGGCTGGAAAACGCTGCTCGGAAAGACTCCACTGAGGCACTACTCATGGCCACACAAGAACAGGCCTTGAGCACAACGGCAGGGAGTAAGATCCAGGCAGGTGTGGCATCCAGGAAACGTCATAACCAGATAGATGGAATACTGTATAGGAACATCTGTACCAAACATCGATTGGAATACCTCCAATGGTGGCAGAGGTTCAAAAATCAAACATCCTGTGGGATTTTCATTGGATTTTAAGACTGATAAGGTGGTAATGACTAACAAGTTAGACATTTTGGTGGCTGACAAACTCCAAAAGAAGGAAGTGGTGATAAAGGTAGCAACATAAAGAAGAAGGAACACAAGAAGCTTGAAAAGTACCTAGAGTTAAAAAAGAATGCTAAGAGATATATAATATATCTGTACATACAAAAACCATCTACTTTGTAGATTAGCCATCACATACCTCTCGGAGAAAATGCCATTTTGGTATGAGGCAACGTAGTATTTCCGCTTGTCCACTGGCATGACATCGATATAACCACCGACATTGTTCTTAATGACCCCAGCATGTACTGCTGCCCGACATATACTTGACTTCTAAAGGAGCCAAAGCAGGAGGAGAGGTTAACCAATGTCTTTCTCGAAGTTTGTGAGGTTTTTTTTCTTTTTTCAATTCACAATCGGCCTCAAAAATAAGTCCTTACATCAGAGTATAGTCTAGTCCCGATTACTCTGGAGATGGGAGAATTCTCTTCTAAGCAGTTCCTCGGACAGTATAACCTAAAGAAAAAAAATACAATAATTTGACAATCTAATAAACATGGAGTTGATCATAGATTGAGAAAGGGACAGTTATTCGCAACATCAAGTTTCATACCTAGGGCAATGTGTAGCAGGCTTTTCATATGGACACAGTTGTGCAACTGTAGTCTCACAGGTGATGGCTTTAACTGTGAAAAGGAAACAAAGTCAATTTTCTTGAACACTGTTGCAGCTCAGCCAATAATGAGTAATTACCAAATATGCAATGATTAATACTTTGGTAACTGTTGCATTGTCAGACTAACCTGTTACTCTGGAAACTGTGAAGGAGTTTGCACTTTGATATTTTCTGACAAAGGAAAACACACAAAAACACCAGACTTCAGCTTCACACTAGCTTCATTCTAAGATCACTATCATATATTATTGGTTTGCTGCAAGTTCCTGATAATATTTTTTTCGAAATGACTTTCTCACCCAATTGACTGAACTCCATTCTTGTAGGATTTGATGAAAAAGTCCTTCCTGCCTTGTCTTGTTACGTCCAACCACCCTCCATCATTATCTATGACGCCAGCATGCAGACCTGCTCTGCACACACTCGTTTGCTGCAAAAATAGACATTTAATTAACCAGATCATTTACATCTTACTCACACAGTAACGACATACACAAGCTAACACTTGCTTGGTGATTTTTATGTTACGGTAGTTTTGGGAGTGCACACCAAAGTAAGCATTAACGTAGGTAGACACAAAGACATTGAGAGTTGGAACTAAAAATTGTTATCAAGGCTGTTAATTCCACATAGTTTCACATTGGATGCCCCCGCATTGGTCGCCAGTCCATCACAGGGCCCAAGCCTTTTCTTTTTATTTGTAAATACATATCCCATCTAATCTGGAAAGCTTCTTAACTGACTGGTGAGGAGATAAAGGTTTGAAGTTGTCATTGGGATCTTTATTCTTTGTGAGTCATTAAAGTCACATGTGCATCAAATGCTTAAATTGTATAGGTTTCCAGACAACTTGTAGATACGAACGTGCAAAACTCTCCACCAATTAGTAAGAAGTGAAGAAGCATCTTTTGAAAAGAGGTGAAATGTATTCAAGAAGCAAGAGAAGCTTAAGAAGGATGAAAACTGTAACCTTCTTTTGTGAGTAGCATGTCAAGGGTAACTAGATTAAAGGATGGACTGCTCATATTTCTGTCTTTTTGTACACACATACATACCATTTTCTTTACATTTTTGTTTCCCATCTATGTTGTTAGACATAAATATTGTGTGCACTGAATTTAAAGTTATTAAGACAATTATAGACTTGTTCATCTACATGCATACTCACCATTTCATAGTATACAGTTCCAACTACTTTTCCTGTTGCATCGAGGCATCCAGCTGGACACTCATACCTATTGATTATTGCAAAAAACACAACCATGTGAAGGACTTTGTGTTCCTCAATCCATCCAGTTGTTTTATTCTTTTTCATTTTCACTGTACCTATTACATGGCGTTCCTTTACACCGATCCCGAAGTTTAGTGTCACAGGTCACTAGCTGAGCTGAAACACATGAACATAAAGGTCTCTGAGTAAGCACTCTTACAGGAAAGAGCTTGTATGAACTGGCAGGTCGGATTCAGATGGACAGATTTGAAAAGAATGAGCCTAGTGAAACCCCGGGAGATATTGCAGTGCTTCAGGAACCAAAGACAAGGGTTTCTGCAGCAAAGTTCCGGGTGGTCAGCAACACTAGAGGAAGTGTCTCTTCTTACAAGAACAGGGCCCTTTGAGCTGCAGAGAGGAAGCCATTTAAAAACTGCATTGAGCCCCTGTCAACCCTTCTCAGCCAGCTAAAAACAAATACTCACTCATGGGATTATGCTAAAATACACCTCCCCTCCCTCCACTAAAGAATGACTTGCATTATTATGTACAGTTCTGAAACTGTCAAGGTTGATCAGGGAGATGAGAGATAAAGGCTACAGAATATCAACACCACTGAAGATAAACTGCAAGCAGTATAGTTCTGGTCAAGGTTTACTTTCGTCACGTTATCCGTTATTGCTGCTTAACATTAAGCAAGCAACTTTTCTCAGTTTCTTTAGTTCTGACCCTGTGAAAGAGTTTCTTTACAGTACATATTGTACTGTACCTCCAAATGTTGCCGGTCCCACCCCTTAAACCATATGCTAAACTCCCCCAATTTTAAATGAAACTAGATCCAGAATAAACAGTTAAATGGCAGCTTACACATCTGCTGTATGTTGACCACATCATTCCTCTGCAGGTCCGCTGTGGGGGGCTTGGTGGGGGCCGGGAGGCTGTGAGGCACAGGCTTAGAGACCCTGGACCAAGGATTTGTAGCATGTGGGTCCTCTGGCTCAATAAAATTGTTTTCTTCTGTTTCCTCTTGAGGACGGTTAAATCTGTCATCTTCGACTAAAGATGCAAATACAGGGAACGATGAGCTTTCTCCTGGCTTTCCAGCTTTGCCTTTGTCTGCACGGTTCACACGTACCTTTATAGCAAAGGTTGTCCTTGCATCCTCCTCCATAACTTGGAGGACACGCAGAGCAGGGGGTCCCATGTTTGTAAGGTGCATATCCCCACCAGTTTCCCCTGTTCGTGTAGCACAACAAGCAATATTTATGAACAAAAGCTACTTCAATAAATGCCACATGGTTATATTTGTCTATTTCTCACTCAAAGAGTTGGGAGAAATGCATATGCTTACTTTGGTGAATAGTTACAGACAAGATAAACAGCTTTGGCCCAAATCTGTCCCCACACATTCATGTCGTAGCACAAGTTGATGGCACAGCCAATTCGGCTGCTAGTGGCCCACACCAGCTTCAAAAGACAAACAATGAAGTACAATTACACGTGAGTTTATCCATTAAAAACCTCAAACACTATGAAGTGGTTTTACATTATCTACCTGAGTGTAATGTGTACAAACTGGGCCGGAGCACCTGAAGGGGCAGTAGGGATTACACTCCTGAGGGTAAGGGAAGGAATAGTCTTTCACTTCATTGTACCAGGCCTGCACATGGAACGTAGGTGGGCGATATCTAGAGAAACCAGTAAGTATATAGGATAACTATGACAACAAAAATTCAAACAACTTTTCTTTTGTCTTATGTATTTGTTGGTGTGGTCTTTTTAACCACAAAGATCTCGAGAGTAATGATTTTACACATGCTATAAAGTTCATCTCATTTCAGCTCAGTTCAGTTTTATTTATATGGCCCCAATTCACAACAGGCTATATTTACCTAGGAAATACGGACAGCAACCAAAGATCAGATTTTTGTGGTGGTGATGGTTTTTATTTGGAATTTAGAGTAGGTTAGAGAAAACAAGGTCCCCCAATGGTAAGGAGGTTATTTATTCCTAAATCCCCATACAAATACGCAGGGAAGTGGAGAACACTCTCTGACCTTGGAGCTGATTTGACAGAAAAGTAAAATGCACATTGCAACAAAAGTAATATTGGCTGAAAGTAGTGGATCTACAATTTATAAGGCTTGAAGGGAAGGTGTGGATGTGAAAGACATCTGAAACTGAATTTGTCACATAACTTCTAATCTTCAGGGTCTAAAGCCCTGTTTCCACTGAAAGGTTCGGTCCAGGCTGGTACGTTTGATGATGCTATTTTGCGTTTCCATTCTAAAAGAGTCTCACACAACCAAACCAAACCACAACATTTCTTTGCCCCCTCCAGTTCCAGGTCCATAGAAAAATGGTACGGTTAGGGAGGAGCTTCTGGCATCACATGATACATGTTCATTGGGGGATAGAAAAAAATGTCTCATCTTTACTCAAGCCCCAAGCCAGAAGTTTTCTTCTCCTTTTTTGCTGTGTTTCTCTTGACTGTCTGTAACCTTTTCTCAGACATTGCACCATGTATGGTACATACAAAGAACCAAAATCCAAGCAGAACAAAGACAACCTGAAGGACAACCTTCATTATTGTTGTTTGTAGAGTCATGTCTGTTGTCATCGTGCTAGGTTGGCATTTGGTCTAAACCCTACATGTCCAGTGGTGGTCCGTCTTGCAGTGGGAATTGGGTGGACTTCCAAACCATACCGGCCTGGACCAAACCGCTCTGTAGAAACAGGCCTTTAGAGTATGTGACATCATGAGCTAGAGAGGAGACCAAGGTAGGAAAATTCTACTAAAAAAAATCATGGAACTTAAACTGCAATTTTTCAAAAACTGTAAATGTCACCCAGGCACGGGTTTGGAAGGATATTGTCCAATGTTTTGTGACCTGTTTAAGGCTTGAATGATGTATCCACAATAAACTAAAGCCAAACTCTAGGGTTCCAAAAAGAGCTGCGTTGTTCAATGATTTTGGCCAAACCAAGTCATTTCTAGAGGGCTTAAATTCCTACATTTTTGTGAATTTTGTAAACACAGTACAAAGAATCACTACTAAAAGTCAGCACCACAAGCTGGTTGTTTTGTTGTTTGTTTGTTTTTGCATGTTTGGTTTTGGAAGCAGTAAGAAGAAAAAAATATGGGGACTTCTCAGTGTTTTACAGTGGCACCCCTAAATCCACCTCTTGTTAAACTTTATGCTAACTTCTGCAGTCTAAGTCCACACAAACTTCATATACACCAGATTTCTATATGTCCCCTGCAGCTCTGCATGAGAAACTGAGATGACAATTGAGATGAGATATTGCTTACATTTGTAGACTTTACAAGTTCACTACATACTCACACAACTGTCATGAGTTTATGTTTTAAAAGGAAGAGTCTAAATATTCAATTTTCCAGCACTAGCAAACATAGATTGTAATTAGTGGCACTAGTTTAAAATATGCAAAAGAAAAAAGAAGAATAAATTGCATAATAGCAATAGAGATTATGGAGGTTCTAGGAGGAACTAATGGATTTTCAGAGAGGCTGAGGAGTGAAGAAAGCAACGAGGCGGGACACATCTGTCAGGACTATACTACCTTGCAGATGCTGCTCAGTAACCAAAGGCACTGGCACCAAAATTTGTGGCTTAATCTGATTAAAGTCAAGCAGACACAATCACTGTGGGATGATGTGATTAGATCTGGAGTAAGAGTCTCTGATGTTTTCAGAGACTTTATGGGGGGTATAAAGAATAAACGGGTGAAAAAACCTTGCATAAATACACTTGTCTTATGTGCAGCAGTCAGGGTTTACTGGCTCACTCACAGCAGGTAAATGCAACTTGTAGCTGTAATAAAGGTGTTCAGAGCTGGTTGTCTCGCAAAGGTATGACATTTTTACCAGTATAGTTAATAGTCATATTTAATGTTTAATGTATTGCCTTTTTTATCTATGCTTTACAAGAAAATTTAAAATGACAAGTAGGTACTTTATGGGAGGTGGAATGAATGGATTTAATGTGTTTTTATGAGCTTACATAGAAAAACTAAAGCATATTTGGCAAACACGTGCTAACCTCCTATCCAACTCTGATAAGATGCAGAGACTGTCTTTACTGTTCGATGGTTTACCTTCCCCAGTGAGCGCCTAGGTTCTGCCCAATCTGTGGCAATAAGCTGGCAGGACCGTGCTCCCACAGGCAGGTCTCTGCCCACTCTTGTGCTGTGCGTTCCAATTCAGTGTCCCACACCTGCACAGGAGGTAAAACGGGGGGGGGGAAAGAGTATTAGTTTCCTGGATGACATTGAATGGAGAGTGCTTATGAACTGACAGGTTAATCTAAAGCTACTTACATATGATATAAGATACAGCAAAGCTTGGTTAAAGAGCTGTAAACATGACACCTACGGCTGTGCAGGCTTTGTTCACTGCGTGATGTGATATGAGATGGTAGGCTAATTAAAAACAAAGTGAACAATATCCTTAAACATGGAAACTCTATTCACGTCTACCATAACTAGAGAACTATCTTAATGGGCTGCTGCCACTGTGAAACTTTTTGACTTTCTTGTTGCTAACCAGCTTACGTCTTTGAGATTGGTTTTCTCATGAGACTGGGGGTAATTTAAAAAATGCACATTTTTTTTCCCCCTGATATAACACCTTCCACATGTCAAAGACGGTGGTGTGGATGCTTTTCCCATTACCTTATGGCTCTCTGAATTGCATTCTCTGTCAGGCTGAATATTGAGAATTATATTTCTATACCTCGGTTTTCTAGAAGTGTCCTACCTCACAACTGAAATGTTAAAATAACACAGCTGTGATTCCTCTGACGGACAATGTGCATTACTTTAATTGCACACCTTTTCATTCACCTTCATTCACAGAGGGATAACTAATCTTACAGGCTCAAGCCGGAAAATCAATTAGCGTGTGTGTTTGACAAAAACGTACTATAGAAAGGTGTCAGGAGTTTGCACATTTCACAGAATGTGTCCTGGTTTTCAGCGGACTCTCAGTGAAACCCCATCCAATAACAGACACTGAAATTACTCCCCCGTTCCCACCACCACCACCACCTCCTCCATCGTCCATCACCCACTCTCAGTCCCACCACAAACAATTCTGCTCTCTGCATCACCTCCCAAAGCACAACTCTACCTAAAAAACAGGATGTCTGGCAGTGCTGTAAATGAACTCTTAACTCACAGCAGTTCCTTCAGCTGCTTCTGGGAATGCTCTTGGCTGTTGAGTAGACATATTTGTTTAAACCAAGAAGACCAGTGTGATGTTGTCGGACATAGCGCAGAGTGTCAGATGTTCATACCAAGCTTCACAATGGTGTTACATAACTAGCAGATGGAGCAAATACATGATAATTCATCTCTTGCACACCCACAAAGACAGAGTTTATCAGTGTTAGAGTGATCTGCTGGGGCCCTTACATGAGGCTGTATGATGACTGACAGAGCCAAGACTGAAACAGACTGCTGTTGGCAGTGAAGAGAATTAAATGTCAGTTTTGTCGCATCTGTTTTGTGTTCCTTTTTGCCACCATAATGGCAAACAGTGTTGAAGCAGAAATACTGTTGGCTGGTTACAGACTTTTTAATGCATCTAGCAGGATTGGCAGAGTCATACTTTGATGTGAAAACAATGGCTTCCCCATGGAAAATGACCGGCATGTGCCAACTAAAATGTTTATCTGATCAGCTCAAAAGAACATTATCAAGCAGTGAACCAAAACAGTGATATTTTAAAATGAATAGAAATGAAAGAATATGCTAAACTACTTTTATTTTATCTCTCTTTACTATGGAAACTACAAAACAGGCATATTTTTCATTTATATCTGCACCATTTTCACCTTTGATGAGATGAACAGAAGGACTTGCACAAAAATAAATCTTTATTTACACTGATAAGCACACAGGAGCTTGTGCCAAATGATCTGCAAACTGCAGTGCATAAGACATTTTGCACTTAAATGTTGCCAACAGACTGTCTTCAGCACTAAAAAATGTTAATGGATCTGGACATGTCTAATTGAAAACTAAAAAAGTAGAGTTTCCATCAATAATTAAAGGAGGTCTGACTTAAACTTTTTGTAGGATTCAAATTTATGGTTTGCATAACAAAGATATGATGGGTTCTCAGCTGGGTTTAACAGAAGCAGCAAATACAAGCTCTGAAATCTTACTGTCCTGTAAAGCTGCATGTCAGCCTGGACACATATTTTTCAGACGTCAAGTCTGTACAGGGTACTACCAGCTTGTCAAGCTGCTGTTTGCACAGTTACTCCAGCAGGGGAGGCCTTGTAACCACAAACCACCCCACCCACGACCCACTTGACCACTTTTCTGCGGGGCCCGTCAAGAAAAACACCTCCATTGCTTCAGTCTTTCAGCACTGTGCACATGGCATTGTTTATTTCGCTTAACACTTCATTTGTGGCTAGGATTTTTGCTTTTTTTTTTTTTCTTCCTTGGCCATCAGGTTACATTCCAAGGTCACAGGGGGCTACATCCTGTGCAACTATGAGTTTCCTGCTCATAATCAATGGTGTATGCTAAGAAATACTGAGACCCAGGGGGAAGATATGGGAATTGAAAAAGTAAAGCTAAGAAAAGGTAGCAGAGGAGCTGCTACAATGCTGTTAGAGGGAACGCAGACATGCAAATAAGTGACGTAATCAAATAAAAGCTTTGAGGACAGGGAAATACTGGGGAAAAAAATAAAGAATGGAAGAAAAAACAAAAATTGTGTAAATGTTCATTTGCCTTCTAGCACTCCAGCTTTTACTGCCAGATGGAGTTGCTATGGAATTCTTCATGCAGGTCATTTTAACCAACATAAGTTAATACCAGAAATCCCAAAGCCAAACACTGTATGAATTTTTCGACCTCACAAAAACTGTAATTCAATCTAATTACCATAAAGTTTGACAAAAAAAGCAAGATTGCTGATAGTATTACAATGCTAACTTGTTGAATATGAATAACTTGAGTTGAAGCTCTCCTAGGTGCCAGGTTCAGACAGAAATGTGGAATTCTGTCGGTCTCAGCATTGACTATTTTAGTCTGTCTGCAACTGCTGCAATGAAAACTCATCTGTCACAAAAACACAGAGGTTATAAAAGATGTCTTCTAAGTGGCCCTACACAGTTTCACAAAAGGTTGACAGGTGGGGCGTGGAAGGTAAGCCTCTGACCAGATTACTGTGAGTAAGGGCAATGAATTGCTGGCTGTGGTTCATGACATTGTCTTGAAGATGAAGGAGGCATGGATGAAGCCCTAGACTCAAAGGAAATGTCCTGTGTAGAGGGAAAGAGCACTAAGATCCAGAATAGTTTGAGCCAAATGGGTTTAGCTCCCAACATCAGGTCAAGAGGGGAGGCAGCTGTCCGCACAACCATAAATGACTCCGAAGTCTGCATCTCTACAGTTTTATAATGACAGTTATAATAAAGACAATGAAGTGAAGGTGCCATTGTATCCCTTTCAAATTAAGAGGATGTAGAGGTAGAGCGAGGTCTTTGCATTACATCAAGTGATTTGGACTCCCACAAATAGTGATTCAGAAAAAAAAGAGAAGTGCAATTCAAAAATGAGTTATTTCTTGGAAACCATGGCATCCAGCTGCTACTATGGATATATGATATGACCACCTGTTTTTGATCCTCTAAGCACTGAACTATTCAGATTTTGTGGAGATAATCAGCTCACCTAACAAAATAATTATAGTCATACGGCTGATCCGAAAGTTTTAAAATGATGTTTTTTCATTCCCCTGCTCAACAACTAGGATTGCATAATTCCATGAATTTTAAAAGTCTGAAACTTTCTGTGGGAATTAATGGGTACACATGAGAAGTCATGGCCATAAAGAGGAAATTAGAAAACCTGCAGGTTAGCCGATACCAGTGAACCTAAATGAACGTAAACGAAAAAATATTTTACTATAATCTGGGTTAAAACTAAGATTTAAAGCAAATTTAGTTGAATTTCTGCTTTGAACATTTACACACAGATAAGAACACTGACACTACGACTACTGAAGCCACACTATTTGATAAGGCCTACAAATAAATAAAGCATGGTGACATTAGTGCTTAATATACTATTATAAATATGCTTTACACTAGCTAGCTACACAATAAGTCATTTCATCTGCTATTTTAAGGACTATCTATAATGCTAGCAAGTTTGTTATTGTGATGTTTCTTCTCCCATCCAGTACACAGTCACTACTAAAGCCACACTATTTGTAGTCCAAGGACTCCATCCGTTAAGTAAAGTTTGGTGATATAAATATATATGTATGTATGAGGTGTTAGAGAAGCTAGCTACCAGGTAAATCAGATAAGCTAGCCACCATGGTACTAGCTCACTACCGTGATGCTGTTTCCTCTGTCTTCTACTTGTCACTTTTCTGTTATCATACAAAAAAGTAGAGTATAGTTTAATTTAAAAGTGCTCAGCTATTCAAATGGCCTGTTGATTTGTTTGTCAGTTGTGATTTTAACCACACCATGGCATTCCAGGTTTATGGCCAATTGTATATTTGTTAATGGCATTGCATTAGCATTTTTAGTAGCTTTTTTCTGTTCTCGTTCTGCAGAACAATGTCATGTATACCATTTGTTTCCAATGTGGAATATTTCCAAAATCCTCCTGCATACCATGGAAAGTTCCTGGAAATTTTACTGAAATTTTCTGCCCACTTGGAGTGCTTTCAGTAACTGAGCCAAACGCTGTTTCAGCTGATTGTCTGTCTCATCGTAATCAAACATTTTTTAATGAAATTAATTCAAAACACATTTATCAGCCAATACCTTAATTCTTCTTATTTGGCTTTCCTGATTTTTGCTGCCATTAGCTGCATTAGCCACAAATAAAATAAAATAAAAAGCTCAAAGGCTAGAGCCCAGCACTGATTCATCCTTGGCAGAAAAATATTAAAAGAAGTTTATCATAAATCACGAACACAGCCGCCACCTTACACCTGAGTGCAGACCAGCAAAGCCAAGTTAAACATCAAGCCAGGAGGGCCCCTTTCTCCCAAGATGCCATCTGTTTGTCCTGCAGGGCTTCAAATGCTGACACTGCTCTACTCATACCTGTGGGTCAACATTTGAGTGAGAAATAGAACTGCTGTCCCCTACTGAAGCCGTTTTGTAGCTTTGTGGATCACTACCGAGCACAAATGCTTATCCTGAGATTTTTTTGGGGGGTTGGATAATGACAGAATGGGAACGGAGCCACAGGGATAAAGGAGAGGGAGGAAGAGAAGAAAAGGAATCAGATGAAGTGGGGAGAGAGGGGTATTTGAACCGATGTTATCTCTGAGTCTCTGTGATGATTGCCACAGAGGGTCACTGGGGTTGTGGTTTAATACACAGCAGACAATAATAGAGCTTGCATGCAAATGGTTCTGTATGTGCACCAAGATTTGTGCGAACGCATCTGCATGCATGAGCGTGCTTCTGGAGTGCAGGCGAGCGTGTCTACTGAGTCTTCCAGTAGACTGAAGCTGTGAGGTTTCTGAAAGGTGACAGCAGTTCAAGACAGACAGAAGGAAAAACAGAAATATACAGGGCCCCTTTCAAAATAAAGACACTGCAAACGCCCCTTACATGTGACCTGTGAAACCGATCCCTGTCTCAGATGTTTAAATCCACAGTATTGTAAGTAAAGATGCCTTTTTTAAAAAAAAAAGAACAAAAAAAACCCCAACATTTGTGCCTTTCACTCATTTCCACCTGCTTAAATATCATTTACCTTTTTCTTTTAACTTTTATTGATGCCTGGTTTGCTATGCTGTCTCTCCCTCTATCTGTCTATTTGGAGAGCTCCTTTTATTGTTTTACACCCTGACTTCTATTTATCCTGCATTCCCAGTTAATTTTCTCTCTCTCTTCTCTCACCTCATGTCCTCCTGTTTCATGCCTCTCCATGCTTCACCCCTGGTTGCCCCAGAAGCTAAAAAAACAGCCAACTGTAACAGGAGACAGTAGGAAAGAACTGCGTGCTGCCAGCTCAGCGTTTTCTCCACATGCATGTGCCTCAACTAGAGGCCTGCGCACAATACACCCGCACACACACAAGGGGTCCTGAAGCCCAACCCCTCAATTATACAATTACACAGTCCACCAACTGCCCCCAGCAGGAACTGTTTATTTGCTTTCACCACAGAATAAAACTGCCTTTTGTTCTGCTGCTCTCTTAGTGAAGATAAAAGAGAGATAAAGCCCCATTACCGTCTGCATGTACTATTGATTTTTAACCTGTTACATCCTGTTGGTGGTCATACACTATAGTGGTCAAGCTGTGCCCAGACATGTACATTTGCAAACGTCTCGCACTTGTGAAGCACTGACTTGCAGAGGGTGTGGTGTGTATGTGTGTTTAGCAGGGGGTTAAACAGCTGGTAAAACAAGCCACGGTGCTGTACTCTGACTTTAATTGCACTGTGAAAAGTGATACGGTGCTGCACATTCATGTGATGGCCAAAAGGATAAAGTCAAACAAATCTCTTAGCATGAGCTAAAAAAATGAATACAGTAGAAATGTGATCATTGGCAAGTTGGAGGAATTCTTCTCCTCTGGCAAAACAACCAAAGTCAGAAGAGTACAAAGTTATGTGTGTGTGCGTGGGGATGCTTAGGGGCGGGCATGCTGGAGGTGTAAGCCAAGTGGGACAAGTGCCAGGTGGCCTGGTGACTGGGTCACCTCACTAAGCTAAATGACTCACAAGTGTACAAGACTCTTGTGGAGTTACTTATGGAGGGGTCGAGTGGAGTATATGTGTAATTCGAAGTTCTTTCCATCCACCTACCATGTACTCCATGTTGGAAGCAGGAGGATAAACCTGCCCTCTAAGCTTGTTGTGAAGGTCCACGATGAGCTGAGCATCGCTCTCCGTGATGGCTCTCTTCCCTCTCTGTTTGGCCTCCCACCAGTCTCCATCCTCATCCAGATACTTGTCCAATATCTCCCCCCAGCCTGTGGAGTTCGGAAGCATCACCATAGATGTGGTGGCGTGGAGCAGGAGGAGCAGTGACACGCCTCTCAGCCAGTGGGGTGATCCTCGGTTCATCTTTGGAAATGCTTAAGACAGGGATGTTGGCGCTTCTCTCAAACTGAAGTGGGATGGATGAGAAGGATTTTTTTCCCCCCTTTGGTCTATGATGTGAACTGGCAAAGGATGAAGGAGAAAAGAGCAAACAGAATCACTGGAAGGGTTGGAATTAGTGTTCTCTATCTGATTTGTTGAATAACTTGTGTCAATATTGAACTTGGTAAGGACAGTGCATTGGCTTGCAGACACTTGGTGCAGCGCCATGGGTAAGCTAATGGGGTTCAGTGAGGGTAAACTGGCAGGCTGGGAATGACTGGATCAGAGAAATCCAAACTATTATTCAATGTCACTTGAAGTTTTTACAGCTATCATCTAAAGCCCAACTTAAACAAAAGCTAAAGCTGCTGAAAAGAAATGCTGCATTTCACATCACAGTCAATTGCGTAGTTGTGATAAATGAAGTGAAGGAGAAATAACACAAAAGAAGCTCCTGCATTCTCAAAGTTTTATGTCAACCTATACTCACTTGAAAGTTGTGGTATGCAGGCAGCTATGCTGGCTTACAGGCTGATATAGGGAGCCAATATCTAATGGAAAAGATGAAAACTAATGCAGAAACAGAAACAAAGAGGTGTGATTTAATGCAGACTGCGGAAATAATTTACCTTTAATGAATTGGATTGGAGCCCGCTTCTTGAGATCTTGACAGGGATCTGGCTGAGAGAAAACTTCAGCTGCAAGAAAAAAAAAAAAAAATCCTTCAAAGTTGCAGAGCTCAGGTGCAGCAGGGATGACTGTCGCGGGGTGCCTTTTCACGTACAGACAAAGGGCGTCATGCAGCCGCCTTTTCTCGGTTCCCACCAGTTTAAAAGGGGTCTTTATTCTTTCAAGATTTTCGGCACCAAAGCCGCTAAAGCATCACTTATCCACATTTTATCCTCGACTTGGCCGCTCCTGGAGAGAGCCGCCCCTGGCCACGCCCCTGCAAAGGTTGCAGCCTTGGCGTGCACGCCACGACCTCAGTGCGTGTTTGTTGGGGGTTTATATATACAGAATCTCTTTATATCTGCAGCGACGTCCTCAGAAAGTTCAGCAAAAATACACAGATGGTCTGGAGCTAAAATGCCATAATTCCCCTTCAGGTAGTTCCACACTGGCTTATATCGTGTTTTTGATATGGTTATGTAATGTTTACCTCATTAGAGGTCCGCTACAGTCATCTGATTGAACATTTCAGTTATTTTTCATGTAATATTTATGCTCCAAAAAAGTTATCTTAATGCGAGTTTCTTAAGTTGTGACTGACTTGAATGCATTGACTTATATAAGATCTGCTTTGTGAGTCCTGACAGTACCATTTTCCCCACTTTAAGTGTTCACAGATGACTTCTCAAGGGAGGGGGGATAAAATAAACACAAACCAACTCTCTGTTAATTCCAGGACCTGTACCTGTCGTCACTTTTTCCCTTCTCCACTGTAACACAGAGGGAATTCCATTATGGAAACAGTAAAGTTTTGTCTTTTGTCATCTGGTCATTTTCACTGGTTGCTATGGCGCATGTAGAAACAGGACCAAAGCATCAGGCTTGGAGTGTTTGTCCCCCTCCATAGATTTACCTTCCATTGAGGAGGTAATGCAGTATGAAGTGTTTTATGTGACAATAGACCAGTTACTGGCTAAGCTGATCATGTTCTCTTTTGTTTCCATTGATATTTTTATGCTTTTTTCTTTGTTCCCCCTCCCTTTGGCTTACTGAGACATTAAACGAAGAAACATCTGAAGAAAGTCCTGTCTCTTAATTATGTGTTGATATGGCTGATCATTTTGAATATCATTTTGTTTCTGAAATTTGAAGTGGCTGTGTTTGGGCATATTTGATCATAATTCATGTAAAGTAAAACTGGTTAGCATTATAGATTAGCATAAGTTAAACCAGCCACACATTTATGGCTAATTTGTGATAACGTCGCTGAACATGGTCCAGGTGACTTCTGCTCCTTCATTCCATTTGCAACATGGTGATGTGCAGTTCAAGTTAGCTCAGCCAAAGATCTTCATGAGTCTTATAACTGGTTAAATTCTTGCTGAAATGGACTGCGTAGAAACCATGAACAGATAAGGAAACTCTTGATGATCATTCATTGTTATAACACTAGGGATAGGTCAAAAAACGCAGAAAACCTCTAAGAGCCACTTTACAAGTGGTGGAAGAAGAACTTTCCTTATTTCATCATTCACAAAATAACAATGACACAAGGTGAAGGTCATGAGTTTAAAAAAAAGAGAGAGAACTTCAGTAAATGCACAACGACATTGATGGCAGCCAGAACTTCTTTTGATAAATAAGTATTGTCTCACCAATAAGCTTGCAATATGTAAGTAAGTTTTTATTGTTGTGGCTGGATCAGGTGGACTCTGGAAGATGTGTTTATTAGGAGTCTCATTTAGCCAATTTTAACTGAAAGACAGAAACTTTCGGTGGATTTCACTCTTTTGTGAAACTAAAAGAAATCTGAATTCTTGTGCTCACTTTCTCCCTCCCCACCAAAATGATAGCGATTTAACCTGAAGGAAAGCATTATATTTTGCAAGTCAAGAGTAAAGCGTGGCTTTTTCTGTCAAATGTTACAAAATACAAGTATAAACAAGCACATGAAAGCAAAATCTGTGTTTGGTTATGTTACTTGAGTAAATATACAGCATTGCTTTCCACTCAAGCCCCTGGTTGATAAACCCTCATCATTGTAGACTTTTAAAATAAAACCCTTTTGCTTTTGCTGTCTAACCTCTTTCTGTGGAGAACGATGGCTTTCACACTGGAGAGCCGCTGCATCAAGCATGTCCATAAACCCTGGGTTTACTGTCTGCTCTTTGGGTCAGCAGCCAGGGACCTCAGGTAGAGGCCCCAGCAGCGTCCCCCCCCCCTCTCTGTGCAGTCAGATCCCACCGGACACCCCCTCCTCCTCTTTCACCACAGCTGAAACAGCAAGCTCTTTCCCTTTGCTCACAATGTCCATGAGCAAATTAGAAACAAAAACTCCTTCATCTGCTACAGAGTTAATGTGGTAATTACGTTATAGTGTGTGTGAGACTAGAGGTCAGGGAGCAAAGGAGTGAAAAGGTGCATGTCTGCGTGTGTTGGAGTATGTGCCCTTAAAAACACAACTCTGAAGAGCGGTTTGAACAGAAGTCCGATTGACTCAGAATGCGTCAGGCTCACTGAAATCCAAAAAATCCTGACAGAGGAGGATGCTTCTGATCCAAAGTATTGAAGTCTAGATGTGTTTATAACAATGTGCGTCAGTAAATACATATTATTTTCACCAGAAGCAGAGTAATTCATGTATTGAATTTCTTTAGTTAGAAGTCTTGCATGAGATCTGTCTCCATAAGTCCCTTTCTGTTGCATTTTGTTTTATATTGCTCACAGCTGTTCTGTTTGCTTTAATATTTCTGTCTGACATTTGGACATAGCCTTTCCTCTTTTTTTTTTTTTTTAGTTTTGTTTGTCGGACATATAAGTATTCGTGTTCTCGTCTTCTGCTTGTTCTTTGCTCCCTCTGAGCACTGTTCTCCCCCTTGCCCTCACTATCTTACCAACACAGTTTGCTGTAAAGCCAAGCGCCCAGATGCTCCACTCTGAACCTCCTTCATTCAGCACGTGATCTTGCAAGAAAACCCTGTGAACCCGGCAGAATGCGAAAACAGCGCCAGGCCCCACATCCACACAACAGTGGCCTCTGGACACAGCAGTGAAACACACAAACAGTCGAACAACACTTTTTGTTGGCCCGTCTCATATCTGGCGCATTGCTCCCTAATGGTTCTGGTTGAGCTGGATTGAGGTCAGATTGTTGGATCAGAGTCGGGGTGATGATGGGACTAAAGATCATCAAGGTCATTTGGCAGATATTCTGGATCATTGTTTTTTGTGACATTATCAGCAGTGCTCAGCAGAAGGCGGTCTCAGATATCCAGCTCTGGTTAGCAGGAGTTTAGGCTGCCCACGCCTGCCCCCGTGTGGTGGAAAGGTGCCACTGCATCTGCCAGAAACCAGCTGTTTCAGATCTCAGAGATGTAACGGCGGTTTTTATTGGATGTTTCAAACTGAAGGAGAAAATCGTTATATATATATATATGCTGAATAGTTCACTTACAATTAGTAAGTTGATTGTTGAGCTTGTATTTAATTTAACTACTTCTCTGTTTTATCTCTATTTGTACATGAAGTGTTTAGCATTCTACTCCTTCTTCCCTTTCCCTTTCCATTTTTATACACAGCCCACTTCATTTGCATTCAAGCCACACATCCGAGCTGCACAGAGTGAAAAGTTTATTTTAAGTGAATTTGACAAGCCAAAATGTGAAAATAATAAAATAAAAGTCCTGTTTTTCTTTTGTAAAAAGTTTAGAAATACTGAAAAAAAATGTACTTAAAGTTTCCGAAGCAGAACCACAGACTGAGTAGGACTTGAGTGCATTAGTTACATCAGAAACAATGCATCAAATCTTATACATACAATGACAATTAGTAATTAGTCAAAGCAACAATTGCTTTAGATAGCTGGGGGAGTAGTTTTAGAATTGGAAAGATGTACAATCATAGCTTATTTGATTAAAAAAAAACTTAAGTAAAGGTGTAGGTTTCTTTTTTTTTCTTTGAAGTTTCTTATAATTTAAGGTAAATACTCATCTGAATCTATTACTAATTTGAAAGTGGTGGACTAGAGACATTGCTTCACTGGTTGGCTTTATGCATGTTTTCACATGGACCCATATGTTTTCTTTAATGCTCATAACATCTAGGAGCTCATGATGCTCCCTCCACCATGTTTCACTACAGGGGTGATGTTTTGATGTTGGCAAACTGCACCCTTATTTGTACCATAAACAAAAAACTTTTGTTTAATCATTCCATTAAACATATTCACAGTAGCGTTGCACATTGCAAAGGTGCTCTTTGCATTTTCTTGGAGAGGATTGGCTTCTTCCTCATACTTCCATGGACACCTTGAAGATTCTGCTGGCAAGAACTGGTGAGACAGGGACAAAGAAATTGATGGATGGACAGTGTGTTCCATCGAGACAGAGTTCGACTTTACTTTTAAAGTCTGATGTGTAACTTAAACCAATGCTGTAACGCTCAGAGCGCTGCAGCACATTACTTTAAGGAGATTTCTTGGGGGAACATCTGGACTTCTTGGTCCTGAAGGAGGAAACGTGAACCGTTCCCATAGCCACCAGGTGTCAGCGTCCTTTCACATACAATCAGCATCTCAAACCAACTTGTTATACAATGTATATCTCTTAATCGGCTGGACAGGTTAGATGAGAAGGAAAGCAAATGTTCCAGCTCTCCCACTCTTCTCGCCATAAAAGCTCTGGGTAAAGGCACTGGGCCATCTCCCAGAGTATTAGGGTGAGATCCTGAGCAAACAGAAATGGCTAAGATTGTAGTAAAGTGATAATGTGGTAAAAATGGGAGCCAGGGAGCTGCGGGTATCCAAACATCCCATTGTTTTACATTAAGAATCATGAAAGTACCAATGAAGTAATTCCAGCAGAAATTTCCGTTACCCTGTTGCACAGTGTGTTTTTGTTGCACTAAACTGAATGGATTGCTGCTTGTGGTGAAAACCAATACAAACCAAGTAATTTCATAATCATCCCAAATGTATTCTGGTTTAAAGTCACCCTTTATCACCACAGATTTGCTTTCAGTTTGATTTGAAGGTTTATTTGATTTTTCTGACTTGAGTTGGTAAAGAGTTCATTTTTGGGAATTTCTTGTTGGAACATCTGAAGGAATTGTAAGAATTTACGGCGCATCATGCGAGCAAAGAGGTCAGTGGTCGGCATCAAAGCCTCACTGAGCTTGTTGGCTGTGGATATGAAAGAGAGGTGAGAGAGCAGGAGGACTCCCGTCTGATCGAGCAGCACTTTCCCAGCTCAGTGCTTCTGGGAGGACATTGATTTTGGCTCGTGTCTTGCAGCTGACGGACGTCGCTTGTCTGAAGTCCCTGCAAGGAGACTAACAAGGGCTCGTCCAAGACAAAGACTGCAGTAGGATATGGAAGGCAAACACAGAACTCAGGCCACCTTTGCTCCAGTTTGTGTTCTCAGACTAAATCACAGAGGTCAAGTCTAGTTTGTCTCAGTATTATACATAGAGTCACTTTAACCTTATATTCCCTGTGGGTTTAACGTGTTGGGTCGACAACATGTGATTACTTTTATATATTCACATATGAGGCTGATCATAGACTATACAGTCTGTTTTATGACATAACACCAACTCAACATACACTAGGTATTCTGAAGTATCCAAAATATGCTTTATTTGTATTTTACCAGACCATGTTAGATGTCACTAGACAAGAAAAGTGACCGTAAAATAAGAAGATGGTGTCTTATTCCATTGTGGTTGATAGTGGTTCAGCGTTCATGAAAATCCAGCCGTAAAACCTCTGAGAAATGACCCATTCCTCCACATATTATGAGAACACCAGCCTAAATAAACAGCATTACAGACAAAATTGGACACCTGAGAGTCTGCGAGACCGCATACTGTCAGTGTACCTGAAAAACTCAGTGTTTGAAGTAAATGTTTCCAGCTTTTAAAAGATGTGCCACAACAGCCCACAGTTAAACCTTTGCAGAGACTGAAAGTGGTAAAAGGATTTTTAACATGGGCATGCCAACATTTAAGGAGATCACAAACCGTGCTTCAAGATGCAGACATCAAAATATGTCACCAGACTCTCACCTGACCTCCGCCCATGTCAGAGGTGCTGTTCCAATCATGTTGCTTCATGTTAAGTTCGTGCAAATCTCTATCATGCTACAGTAACTAAAATGGTGTTTTATGTATGACTTATTTTATTTTCATTAACTATTTTAGCCTTATTCCTACTGATCTCCTGGATCATATCTCAGCTGTAATTTTATTTTATTTTACTCAGTTTCTTTTTTCATTTTGGATTCTGTAAATCCACCTTGATGTTCTCAGTGTGCTGCTTTGCCAGTAAAGGATTGATTGAGGCCTGGGTAGGGCACAGGGGGCATTTCCGATGGCTAAGCTGTAAAAGGAGCTAAATAAACATGGTTGCTGTGCTTACAAGGGGTACTGAAGTCCAAAGGAAAAAAAAACATGATGAATTAAAACGGAATCACTTCCAAAAAGGCCCTCGAGGCACAGCAAAGCCAAATTTTCATGCATTCTGTGAAGTCAGGGAGGGCAGAGAGTTTGCAGAGTACAGAGAAGATCAAGGAGTCTTTCTGAGGCTCTGCAACAAACATCCCCAAATCTCTCAAAACTCACCGAGCCCCTTCCAAACCAAACCATTTCCTTTTGTTGTCATTAATATACTTGCTTAAACAGGTAGAATCTCTTTCTCATACTCCTCATTGCTACTGCTTGCACATTTGGAAAAGCACTCACCCAGACTCGCCCACCGCCATCTATCAAGCTGCCATGCTCCCTATGAAGTCTTGGTCTTCTTTGCGAATAAATATTTCAGCACCTACATACTTAAGAGCGACTAAAGCGTTCCAACAGTAACCATTTGCCTGACAGGTCAGTAATTCAAACGTGTTATTAGTGAAGGAGGTGGATCTTCAGATGTGCTACAACACATGTCATTGTTGCTCACGAAGATGTTAGCTCCAGCATCATCTACTTGACTTATTATTGCAGCAACTGCATCGAAAACAGAAAAAAATCAGTGTGTTTAACTTATTAGACTTGTTTTCAGCTGAGTTCTTACAAGTACAAGGAGTTAGTAGAATGAGAGCAGGAGAATGTATGACAAGAAGGAAGTAATTTAAATGTTGAGAGAAGTAGAAAATTAGCTGAAGTGTTGAATCCAACTCAATACCCTGGCTGAAGTTCAAGCACTGAAAGAGGTTTGTGAGAACCATGTTGGTTTAAATTTTTGTATGTAATAAAGAGCTGAAAGCTTTGACTGGTATGAGTTAGGATGTTTATGTTTGTATGTATGAAGTGTTTGATGCATCATCAAGTGAATATCCATTCATTATCTATAACCACTTACTCCTATTTAGGGTCAGACATTAATAAATATGTACTTAATCTGTTATGTGATGAGTTATAGATATAGCTAGGGCGTCAAATAACTTAAAAATTGCAAACCTGATCTTAATATGTGTATTTGGATCAGGTTTTCCTTATGACAGCCTAATCTTGGAGACAAGTAAGCTGGCAGATGCAAACATTACAAACACCACATAGCCAGGGTTTAAACCAGAACCATCTAGTGGTGATGCTCACCACCAAGCCACTGTGATGTTTTTGAAAGCTACCCCAGCTACCCAAATCCACCCCCTGTGACCAGGTGGTGGTTCTAATGTTGTGACCATCATCTGAACCAGTTGTGGATGTAAATCCTAGAGGGGAACCCTACGCCACAAACAGTGCTGTACCCTGACCTCAACCTTTCCACAAAGGTTACAGTTACTACAGCGTGAGAATAGACTGCAAAATTACAGGACAAACTCTCTGTGATGTCACTCGCAAGATTTCTGAGGAGTGGTTTTGAAGTCTTTTGTTTGTTTGTCGTACTGCGTGGCACCGTCACGTAAATGGGTGGAATGGACAGGCCAGGTGGAACACACCCATCTTATGTCAATCAAAATTTCCGTGGACACCAGCTGCTTCAGCTGATCCATACCAGAGGAACTGCTGTGTTTCTGTGTAATGTTTGCAGCAGAATATCCCATTTCAAAAGTTGTTTCAGTGATGAAATCAGAAATGAGCACTGCATTTAGTCAACGCTGGGTTAAGACAAGCTGCTGATTTCCTAGCTGAGCTTCGTTGCATGACCACGACTAATGAGGATGTGATGATGGCTAGCCATTATCTAAGCCAGCTACCAATCAAAAGTCTGTTCTCCTAATCATACGTACATTTATTGCGTTATATAGTTTTACCTGATGTGGTTGGAAAAAAAAGGAAAAATAAAATCACCCTTGGACACTTGTCATGGATGGGATATCCAGATATAGAGATCAAAGCTAATTTTTTAACAAGGATGTAAATATGTTATTTTCTCCTGTACATTTGGATAATTCACATGATGACACTTAATGGAAGAAAACAAAAGGAAACTACACACAGCCAGCTACAGCACTGCAGAAAGGAACCAGCAGCGCCACCTAGCTGTAGCTGGTGTAATTACAGCGCAATGGATAAGGGTTAGGGTCACATGTGTAGTTGTGACATAAATCAGGCTTTACATCCCAAGAAAAAGCACAATTCATCTCAAGATGTCAATAAGTTTTGATGCCTCCCTTAAAAGATGTCACATAAACCTTCGAGAACCGGTTCGTTCCTAAACAGCAGCAACTTGCCCAAAACAGAGCAAAACTGAAAATGAAACCAAATGCGGAGCAGTTCAAGCAGCTCTTAGATTTTTCAGTCTCAGATTTAAAAACAAAACAACAAAGATGTGGACAAGAGTATGGTTTATTCAGTTTTTCAGTCATTTGGAGCACTGTTCACTCAAACAGAGACTCACATGCATAAATACAGCTCCAACCAGAGGTTTACATAACAGTTGTGATTTCATTTTATCTGCACTCCATGTCTGACTACAGAGTTGAGAAAACCTTTCCTGTTTTAGGTCTGTTTGAAATTTCCAACATTTTTCTTGTTTGTTAACTGTCTTTGTTAAAAAAGAAAAAAATGAAATCAATTTGACTTCAGAGATCCAAACTGGAGATCATAATATGAATATATTCTTATTCTGATAACATTTTTTTTCTGTGTGAAACTAGGCTTCTTAGTTTTTATGCTTTAATGTTCATTTAATATATTGTTCCCCCTCAAAACTGTCATCAAACACAAACTGCCCCCGCTAGCATGCAAACAGACTCTGCTTCACCTGAAAATTGTTTTTCTACACACAGATACACCGTTAGTTGTACAAATCCTTCTAATTGCACACAAGGGTCTTCCTTCTGCTTCCAAATCTTCTGCTCCTGTATTTCTACTTTTTCCTCTTGGATTTTGGGGAAACAACCCTATTAGATCCTCTAGCCAATAGTCACTGTTGTCACTGCTTCCTTGCAAATAAACTTGTATTTCACAGCATAACTTCTAGTTTGTTACTGATTAACTTTAAAGTTTTTGCAAGGAAATAAATAAAAAAAGAGTCAAAATAGAGCATTTTATTACAAGGAGAAACAAAAGGAAAAACACAGTTCACTGCATAAATATATCATTGTTGATTTAAATATTGTCAGTGCTGAAAATGTTGTTTTCCTGTATTTGTGTATTTGTTTTTTGTGAATATGTTGACTATTTTATGTTATAAAACAATAAAAATGAATATCATTTAAAGAAAATATTTTTTCGGTACAAAAATGAATAACTTACAGTATACTTGTCAAGGTATGATTATCTACACATACAAGAAATAATCATTTCCTGGTATTTTAGAAATTTACAAACAATTAAGGTGCACTTGAGTGCCTGATTCCAAGAACCAAATCAGTGATCATTACAAAATATATCAACATACATAATGGCATATAACATACCAGTAAACTAACATACCTGTATATGTATGTAATTATGACTACAGAATAGATAAATGGGTCAGATTTATTGTATGTAGTCTGCCTAGCTTAAACATGTAAAGAACAATGGTGAAATGCCCCAAAAGATGAATTGTCAGTATCACACACATTTTAATTAGTGCACATTAAAACTGAAAATTCACTGTGTAGTTGTTAAATAAAAACCTTTGACATCAGAGGTATATCTGTGTTGACTTTAGGCGATCAAATGGAGACTTCCCTGTCACTTTCATGTCCAAATCCTATTTGCAATAGGGATCATTTCTAAAATGCAACAAAAGTTAGGTTTTAAATTTGGGTAATTCATTTTGACCTTTATGAAACAGTTGCCAGTACAAAGGAAATGCTCCTAACTGGCGTCATTAATCAACTTCAGAGCATTTGGAAAATCTAATAAATCTGGAATTTAATGCCAGTAACACATTCAAGGTCCATACGACTGCTGAGTAAAACCATTCTGCAGGAGTCCATCCATCCATCTGTTATCTATGCTCGTACTTATACTCTTCACTACTCATGGTCACATGGGTGTGACCATGAGTAGTGAAGCCTGTCACACCTGCTTTTGGGCAAAAGTCACCACAGGACCACAACAATCAATAGATGAAGTGGTGGCAGGTAAGGGTGTCGAAGATTTTCCAATCAAGTACAGGTTGTGGCTCCAACCTTTGCTCAATCCAAAACTGCCAATCACATATCATCAATAGTGAAGATTCTGGGAGTCTGGAAATCTCACTGTGGAAATGTCCAACATCTCACAAGAAACCGTCATCACACAATGATCAATACAGCCATGTGGTCTTGAGAGAACCTTTCAAAAGTGAGTAGTTTTTAAAAAGTTGCTAAGCGCAGTCCAGGCCATATATCAGCTCTACACAGAAACACTGCTGAGTTCATCTCAGGTAGACATGTGCGCTGTTGTTAGATGAGTTCACTTCTTTTTGGGAAAAAACAAGTGTTGGCTTCTAAATAGGAAAGATGGGGAAAACCCATCCAGGTTGTTATCGCTGAAAGGTGCAAAAGCCAACATTTATGATGGCGTTGGAGAGCCACAGTGCCCATGGTAATGCTCGTGAGATTTTAAACATAACAGAGGCTGGCCCCTCCCCCTTGGACAGACGTGCTGCAGTCAGTCAAGTCTTTTCCGGGGAGGTCTTATTTCATCAGAACAATGTCAAACCTCGTTCTGCACAACTAACAACAGGAGCGTGCTTGTAGACCATGCCTTTGTGTTGTTCAAAATAAATGACAGATGCTAAGCAGCTTCAGTCTTGTGTCCAGCAAAACTACATCAATCTTTCCCAAATGATCGAGACACAAGTTGATGTACGACAACAGTGAACATGCCTCTGATGTAACTTTTTTTCTTTTGTTTTTGGTGTGTTGTTGGCATCTAAATCAAGATATATTTGTTGGGGGTTTTTTTGTATTTTCTACAGCTAACAAGCAAAACTCATTTCGTTTGTACTTGTGTCTATACAAAAAAACTGCAAAAAGAAATTAAAAGTTAACAGATTACAGATTATAATTTTGTTGCATTTTAAAGTCCTACTGCTCTCTCTGAAGATTGGATGTTCTGCGCTTTTGCTGTAGGATACTTAATGCAGAACTTGTTAACTGTGTCAAGGAGATGTCTTGAAAATTTGAATGAAAACAACTTGCTGGCCCCTCCCCCTCCCTCTCTGTTGTGCTTTTTAGACGTGCCTTCTAAGCAACTTCGGTGGAAGTCGATAATATATTTCTAAAGTGGTCTATCTGAATAAATTTGAAAAGTGATGAGTGTTTGAGGTTTGGATGACATTTGCCTCTACTGGCCCTTCAGTTATACACCATATCTGGCCTCACACGTCTTCCATGTCTTGCATTGGCTCATACTCTGAGGTATCCTGTTCAATAGTCTCAAAGGTGGCTAGCATTTGAATAGTCATATGTTCTCTCTACTGCTGAGTAGAAAACTGGCAAATGCATTCGGATTGTGTCTGAAAGCTGTTCCTGCTCTCGTCACTTTGGCATGGTGGATTCTTCCAAATCCCAATAGAAACGATAGAAGGAGCCAGAGATTGATCATCTGCCTCGTGTATTACTGTTCCGTCATAGTTGCGGTTTCCGTGAATATGACCCCCCAAAAAAATGTCTTCATTCAAGTTACCAAGTTCTGCTTTAAGTGTTAAGTTTGTAAATCACTTTTGGCACAAAAGCAACAGTGAAGCCAACACTGCCAGTGTAGGCTTCCCTCTGAGGTCTAAAGCTTTGATCCTTCTGATCCTGTTTGATCCTGACATTCTTGTGAAAGGCAAAGCACACAGCATGAAGGTGTGATGCCCATAGCACCAAAGTGAGCAGGTATGAGGAGCTGTGACGGTTGCAGTGTCCTTAATTACCACAATGTTAACGGCAAACTAGTGTGTTTGCAGCACCATATAGTATGCACTGTTAAAAGACCCATGTTTCATATAAATATATTTTTTAAATGTCATCATTTCATTGCATTAACAATCTAACAATTTCATAGTCGTAGCAATCCAGTAAAAATATAACAAATTCATATACAGAATATTTACAAGATATCAACCCGATGCCTTCAAATGTATGTTTCTCTCTTTAAATAAGCCCATATATACAAAATAGTGTGGTCCACGACTTTGTGCAAATCCTTACTTGATAAAATAACGTCTCTGTGGTAGTGTAGGTTGTCAGCTTATGTTGAGAGGAAACCTGTGTTTATTTGAACCAGTGCAGGTAGTTTGTCTTGAGAGCGGGGAAGCACATGTTGTTGCTGCACGAGCCCCCGTAGCTGGGAGGGCAGGCGGAGCACGGTACGCCGACTTTGTAGGGAGCCTCTCCGATCCAGTTACCCCTGGAAGACGGGAACAGTTACAGTGAATGAACGGGGCGGCGACCACTGAACGTCCCGTTTGCAAAAGTGAAACAAGAGCCGGTTCACCAAGTAGTCGATATGCGCATGTGGTCTTTTCAACGTTAAATAGTCATCTTTTAACAGTCAATTCAAGGCTGACAGTTTTTCTTTTTTTTCCTTCCTCACGTCATGTGTTTCTCATTAAAGGAAAGAGTTTACCCAGAACTGCTGACAGTATTCAGAAGAAAAGGAAGTCTAAGCAACTATCAATGCTGGACGCCATGCAATATGTTTAAGCCTTGAAAAGCTGAGGCAAGGCTGCCTTGAAAGGAGTAAAAATACAAAATCAAGAATCAAACGTGTGTGCCAAAGACAACTCAAGTGTAAATAAGCCAGTGGATTCAAATTAATTTTGCCTTGACATTACTCAAATTCACCATATTCCTGCCAGCTGGCGTCACGCACAGGCTGTCGCTTTGTAGAGAGTGACAACAGGGACCTCTCTAAAGTGGAAAGCAGGATTGGGTCCAAACTCTGAACCTTGTCTCTCAAAGAACAGTGATCTCTAATCCAGTTATGAGTGTCCTTAGCCTGTTACTGTGTCATAAAGTATGTTTCAATCTAGTGGGATTAAGGAACCAAGGTCACAAGTGAGTCACAAGTCTGGGCTAGCTTTGAATTGTATTTAGAGCCTTTTCCTTTGTTTTGGTAATATGGTACCGGCTCGTATGCTCGTATGGGGTATATCTGAGTTCTCCACCAACATGGGTGGCATTGCACAACTCGGCACAGGCCGGAGTGGAATGGGCTAAGATTAAATCCCTATCATTATCATGTTAACAAGTTCACTCGAATTAAAAGGCCTCCCCAAAGCATGAAATTAACACAAAATCAGCTTATGTAGTGTAAACCACACAGTTAAGTCCAAGGTTACCAAGTGTACTTACTTGGGTGAATAGTTGCACACTAAATATGTCGCCCTTTTCCACACGGAGCCCCATACGTTCATATTGTGGCACGTGTGCACAGCGCAGCCGACTTTGTTCGACGTCGCCCACACCATCTGCCAAACAGAACGATCATTTGCATGTAGATTCCTGCAGCATCGTAGGTGATGTTGATAACATGTTTAATAAATGTCTGCACACCTGTGTGTAGTGGGTACACATTGGCCCGTAGCATCTGAGAGGGCATCGAGGGTTGCAGTCGCGGGGGTAAGGAAAGACATAATCTTTCACTTCGTCATACCAAGGCTTCACCAGCTGAAGAATGGATCGATACCTGCGAGCAAAACACAGACAAATTCAGTGACTGATCATTTATTTTCCATTTGCCGATGCTGAAAAGCAGTGTCTGTTATGATCATTAATAAAACGGACTTCCTTGGTCAACATAGTGATTCAATTTGAGCAGTTTTTTAAATAAATATTCAAAAATTAAGTCATGATGTTGATTTGTGCTTTTGTTTTGATGCTGAGAATATCTAAAGCTCATGACTGAAATGCCAAAAAGGCTAATGGTTCCAAATTATGTTAACGTCTTCCTTTTTTTTAAACAGGAATGAAAATACATGCAGTCTTTTATGAAGCTGCAAATTACAAAGAGTGAAGAATAAATACATAGAGCTGCACTGGTGAGTAATTGGGAGAAGTTTTCAACGGAATCTTATTTAGTTCTTTAATAAAATCTAATAGCTTAGGAACACATGAATTGTTCCTGTGTTTCCAAATTGAAAGTCAAGACCCAAGAAGATAAGTTTTTTATCCTCAAGGGTTGTGGCTAAAAGCGCAACTTTTGTTTATATAAAAGGTCACAGGAGCATTCCTCAAGCAGTCCCTGGGTCACAGCACAGACACTTTTAGGAGAAATAAGAAGGGGGCTGCAAGGGAATAACGACTGCTGCTGAGAGTGAGTCATCCCTGAGAGAAGCAGCAGATGTCGGGGAGCGGGAAGGGGTGTCAAAGGTCACTCACCGCCCTGTCCTTACAGAGAGGTTTTGACCCAGGAACCTGAGGAGGTGAGGCGGCCCGTGCTCCCACAGACAGGCATGAGCCCAGTCCTCGGCAGTCTTTGCTAATGTGTCGTCCCATACCTGAACACATGTTGACATGGTGGGAAGAAGTTTTATTACATATATGTCATACAAAAATAACACAACAAGAAGTGAGTTCAAAGTACTGGTACACTTGCTAACACTGGCAAGATGCAAAAGACATCCATCAGAGTAGTTACAGAACAGGAGAGACTTCCCATATGCTTATCAGCATATACATATATACATATATATATATATATACATACATACATACATACATATATATATATATATATATATATATATATATATATATATA
>JAOWBL010000013.1:7021927-7047421 GCA_028564865.1 Zenarchopterus dispar
TATATATATATATATATATATATATATATATAAAGATGGTGAAATCCATACCCACACGTGAACAGTGACAGAAGTATGGTTTCAATGGGAACGTGGCTGAGGACATTTCTTGCATAATTTTACCATTCAAGGACACACTATGAATGTATTTTACTGTTAATACACCAACAACTGAAAACTCTGGCAATTTTCAAATGAAACGTAGCCAATCTCAGTTGTCCTGGTACCAATGAAAACACTTTCACGTCTTAAAAATACAAGCTGTATGTAAAACAAGGTTTAAATGAGCAGCTTTGGGACTTAGAAACAATATACATTTTTGCCGTTTTCTCCATGCTCCACTGCCAAGAGGCAACTGCAGTCCAATACGACCCCCTCTTCCTTTAGAAAAGACTAATATGGTCTAATTGTGCAGAACTTCACACCAGTAAGGACTGGAACACATGCGTCTTTGAAAACATGAATCAGGTTTGGATCAAAGATCTCACTCACCATGTATTCCATGTTGGAGGCTGGAGGAAACACTTTCCCTCTAACTTTGTTATGGTAATCAAGAATGGCAAGCATGTCGTTCTGGCTAATATAACGCTTCCTCCTGCTCTTTGAATGAGTTGGAGCGTCGGTTTCGTGGCTGCGCGCTGCGCCAAGATTGGTGATATTGGCAGCCGGCGAGGACGTGGACGCAGCGGGAATGCTTGTTGCCAGTGCACTTGCTCCACAAGATATGCACAGAAGTATCACGTCTATGGCAAATAACTGAAGTTTCATGTTTGATTTGGAGGTAAAGGTGCAGGCGGAATATCCCGTGTCCTCGATGGTTCTGAAAATAAACCAAGAAGACCAAACTTCAGGTTGTGTCCCGGTGCGCACCGATGAGGCATAATTTTCAGAAATGTTTAAGCTTCAGATCTCCCGTTCTGTTACAGTACTGTACAGAGAAGAGGGGGGGGAAAGACTCATTCCAACTCACAATCCTTACTCCTACCTTTTCTTGCGCGTTGGGACCCTCCGTCTGCGTTGCCAAGCGTATCACCCTTAAAGCCTCTTTAAATCTGAGAGCGGGAGGGCTGCGAGGGAGCGAGAGAGAGAGAGAGGAGTTTCTGCGCTTTGCAAATTTTGTGAGTGTTTCAGGAGAAGTCGGTTGTTTCGGGTTTATATATTGCAGTGGACACAGCAGGAAGTGCGTTTGCCTCAGAGGTACCCTGAACGCACTGCCCCTCTTTGTCACCTGAGACACATCATCTGCATTGCCTCTAATTCCTCCTCACCACTTCACTACAGATGAGATTTGATTTAAATTCAAGAAGTATGATGAAGACATTTGGCTCTTAAAATAGGACAATGGAATATATAAAATGACCATAAAAAATGTGTTCTCTCTAGTTAAAAATGGAAAAAGAGAAAGAAATAAAATTAGAAAAATAAATAAATAAATGCTGCAAGTCTTTATATTTTTGTGTTTTTGAACAGACCATGGGATTCATATTCTTATTTAAATCACATCAAACTGAGTGAGAGTTTCTATTATTTCATATCCAGGTGATATGTTAGTGCTTCCCACAATGCTCTAGTCTGTGATCAGCATGTTACCTCTGATCAGGTAACATGAAAGCCAATGATTTTATGACTGAAATCAGTTCAGTGATGAAATCAGTGCATCTTTGTCACATTCACTACACTGTAAAGATTACACTTGTTCAAAGCGTGGCTCCAGCTGTGTGTCTTGCCAGAGTAGGGACTGTTGAGCCAAGGAAGAAGAAAAAATAAAAATCCTTCTGCAGGTCATCATTTTCATTGGCAGCTGGTGAACAAATTAAAGCAACGTGACGCAGGAACACTTTTTCTCCCCCCGCCTTTCGTCTCCCTCCCTCTCTTTTTCTCCTTCTTTCCTGTAGCAGACAACTGGTGCTTTCCCAAAAAAAATCTTCTTGGAAGTGATGGACTTTTCAGGTGCTGGAACTGGGGTGGAGGGGATATATCACTCAAGAGTGGTGCAGAGCAAAGGTTTTCTACTCCGCTTCACTCCGTCCATACATTTCAACTCCCACTCTACACTTTCTTAGTATAGCTTCACTTCTCGAGGGTTTCACGGTGATGGAAAGTGGTCAGAGTGGCGGTATAAATCCTGATGAATTAGGTAAACATTGCTCCTTCCAGGACTAAAACACACACTTGAGTTAATATAAGGCAGAAATTGCTGTTAAAGAAAACAAAAATCAAATCCATTAAAGATTTGGCTTCATTTATTTTTCTATAATGTAAGAATATTTTTTTCCCTAAAAAATGAGGTTCCGACAGCCTATGATCCTGTTTTTGTTTTATTTTTTAAGTTCAGCTCAGCAGCCAGAAATTCTGATCATCAAAGAGGTCCAGTCCACATGTTTATACCCATATTAAAATCCATATGTTAACATAAACCTCTTTCAAGCTGTTTTGATGTTTACTCTGCGTAATCCAAGACCAAACAATGGCAGCAAAAGTTCATTTTCCCTGTAGAGAACTTGTAGGCAGGGCTGAGTAGGATACTGTATTTCTACAGTACGACTTTCTTTTTGTTTCTACTGCACACCCAGACACACACACACACACACACACACACAACATCTTCACGTGTAGTTTCCTTACGGCCCCAGCTGATACTCCCTCAGTCTCAGAGTGCTGGTCCTTGTTTGCACAGTGAACCCAGTGACTTCGAAAGGGCTTGAAGCATTATTATCATATTATCAGAGGAGTAATTAGAGCATTATTTGGGGCACATGATTCTCTGAGAGCACTAGAGTATGTTTTCAAAAGGCATTCTTTTTCAGACAGAGCATTTATTTACCTACAATATATTGTTCCAAGTTTCCCCCATGCTTTCCCCCCTCTCCAGAGGCCTCCTGAAACCCAGGGCTGATGCCAGTACAGCAGAGGGAATGAGGTGCAGTAGTGAGCAAAAGGGAAAGCCAGAAAGAGACAGACCATAGGCAGACTCAACAAGTGTTAGGTTTCTGGATGGCAAAAGCATTCAAAACTGGAGTGCAGGAAGGATTTGAAGTAAATATAATTTATTTGTTTTTAATAGTACATAGCCTATTGTGTAATAAATGTCCATCCAGTTTTCTCTGTTTCAGGCAAGTGCAAGAAAATAAGTCTAACTGGACAGTTTTCAGTCTGAATCTGGATTACAGTACACCGACCTGGACTATTCAGTACAAAAAATAAAATCTCCTGAGGTTGGCTCCATGCTCTCTCCGCGATTCAAGCAATCAGAGCACATGTTGCAGCACAGCTGTGCACTCCACCTAGACTATTGTTGCCCTGGCAGAATCAGCCGAGCATGGGAAAGTCACTAAGAGATCGCCTGCATCTTAATGGCTGAAAAAGAAGTCCAATTACTAAGAGGACCAAACCCTTTATAGTTTGCATTTCGATGAGGATTTACAGTGTTCATTTCAAAATATTTTTCAATGTCTGTCGAATCTTGTGGCTTTTAGGACAAATATCACTAGTACTTTTCTATGAGTGCAAAGTCACTTTTCATAGTTCAACTAGTTCAAGTACATAAAGCAGCCGAAGCACTAAGAACTGCTTGCAGTTTTGCAGTAAGATCCCTGTTGTTGTTGTTTTTAGTTTAATAATGTTAACCATAAGAGGGAAAAAGGAGAAAGACATCTTGCTTCTGTAGTTGTCTCTTTCAGTGATTATTTCGCATATACAAAATGAAGAAGCTGGACTAGAAGACACACCATGGACATGTCGTGAGTCCATATGAGGGAAATTACCATAAACAATTACATTTACTGTCAATTTAGAATCACAAATTTATCTAAAATACCAGTTTTCAGGCTCCAGGAGGAAACCACAATGCCTGGAAAAAGCCTCTGCAGTAATGGGAAGACCATTCAAGACCCCAGACAGAAAAGCCTCTGTCAAGATTTGATTTAGGAACCTTGTTGCTGTCAGGCCACCACACCACCATGCCTCCACAGATGATGCAGAGGTTGTAATATGATGGTCTTATCAGGGCAGATGAGCTCCCGGGGAATGGCTTAAAAGTGGTCAAGGAAAACTCACAGGGCTGCTTTTCGATTATAATTTAAGACCTGTTTCAGCTGTGGTGGAAAGAGTAAAATACTTGGATGACAGCCCTTTTATTGGGAATCGTAACCGCTTAAGCCCGTTAGATGAGATAGTTGTAGCTGGCAGAAAGAGTAACAGTAGATCATATCAGCACTCAGCCTGGAGGAGCCTCCACCAGCTGACTACAGGTCATCGCCTTCCTCCCGCTCAAGTCAGCCCATGTCTCCCTCCTCCACCTGCGGCAGCACCTCAAGCGCCAGCAGTGATGGGGAAACTGAGGCCAGCACTGCTGCACGTCTCCCACGGGAACAACCAGGTTGAAAGTTCAGTTTTTATTGTAGTTTTTTCACAGACGTGTATTCAGGGCTGACCGAATAAAGCAGCCAGTGACCAGAAACATTAGGGACTTGTTGTTGACTTTGGACCTCAAAGTAGAGGAAAGGGACCAACTTCAGTTTCACACTGGGGAGGGAATATTGTGCCTCTGTGGGATCATTGTGATTGTCGGAGAGTGGGGGTGGAGTGAAGAGTGGATCACAGCAATGCCGTAAGAAAGTGACTAAAGCTTTCGTGATAATGTCTGTGATAGGCTCCCAGCTAAAGTTACGCCCCATGTCCTCAGCCTTTACTCTAAACTATGTGAATCAACTGTTACTGGTGACGTTTATCAAATAAACGTGAACGTTTCAAACTTTTCATCTACTCCCTGGTAAGAGAACGGGCTCTTTTGAAGCGTTAAACTACTTCATCAGCCATTTATGGCATACGACTGAATTATGAACATGCACTTTCCACATATTGATGAAAACAATGATACAAATAAAATGTTTCATAGGTTTCTATGACTTTTTGAAAGACAACCATGTTGGGGCAGCTGTGGGGCTATGAAGCTGTGATGTCATCAATGGTTTTTGTTGGCAGAGGGGCAAAAAGAAATGGTGACATTTCAGGACTGGTTTACATTGGTAAGGAGCCCAGTCTCTAACATCAAGCTGTCCAGGCTGCTTTCTTCCACACACAGCTGTTAAACATTTTATCAGTGGAATATACAGTTACATAGCAAACACTGTATGTTTCACACAGTCCACTACCTTTACAAGAGGGCTTGCTGACAGTGAAAAAAATCTACGAGTGAGAAAACTTTGACCCCGTGTCCCCGTCAGAAGTTCAGGAGTAGATTATTACTCCTGCCTTGTCCAAAGAGTAACAAATATCATAATTAAGTCAATAAATATCGACTGATCAAAGCCTTTCTGGGTTACATTTTGAGTGAAAATGAAATTCCTGCTGTGTTTAGACTGAAGATAAGGTAAGGTGCTACTATAACATCACTGATAGCGAACTGTTTGATACGAGATAAGACAACTTTTCATTAATTCTCACTGGCAAGAGACTAGTCAAAATTGGTCCTGTAACTACAACGCCAGTTTGACCCCAAGCATGCGTGCTAGTACAGAACAGCGTTTAAAGAATAACACGTTCCACAAACTGTGGAGGACATATTGTGAGAACTGATGTTTCTTTCTGTTGCCTGGATACAAGACTGGCATTTGTTTGAGTGCTCTAAGTGTAAAGTGTCTTTCTACCAGGCCCAGAAGTAAACAGATGTTTAAATTTAGCAGTTTTTTTTAGGTACAGTTAATGTAAGGAAGTAAATCGATGAACCTTCTAGAAGACATATCATCAGATTTACACAAGGACCTGTAAAGTGCTTCGGACAATCGTAACAAGCCTTATATCAATAGAACATACACAATTATAAAAATGTCCTTTTTCCCGTAAAAGCATTTTGAGTGTGGGAAAAAACTTGAAGGATTAGTGAAGCAGTTTTTGGGAGGAGGAGGTTATTCTTCAGGAATAAGTCACTCGGTCTGTGTATCTATTTTTGACATGTTACATTCCTTTGCTCCCAGATATTCTCACCCATCTATAAGACATTTACAGCCATCTTTGATGCCAAGGCCTTTTTAGACTGCACAGAGGCAAGGCTGTGGTCACACACAGACATTTCTCAAGAGGTTCAGATGTCAGCTGAGAGAGACAGGCAAACATGAAAAATCCTGCAGGATCTGAAGCCAGAGCTAGGACTTTTTATGATGTATCTTCATGACAGGAGGTAACAAAAACTATCACCTGGGACTCAGAAGTGAACTGCCAAAACCTAAAGAGCTGAGTTTTACGAACAGCATGGGACATGTTTATTCTGGGAAACTCAATATATTGCGAAGATGTGGCTTTTATTTTATACATAGCATTTTTGCTGTGATTTAAGCTTTTAATATTTTATACAACTACTGTTCCTTTGTATGTTTGAATACTGACAAGAATATTTAAGTTATGTGTTTTTCTTACCGAGTTAAATAATCCTGTGATCACCTTTAAGGAAAACATTTATTGACTACATCTCATAATCCAGAATAAGACAATGGGGCACTAGTAGCACGGTCTTCTAGAGTGTCGCCAACGCAGTGGCAGCCTGTTGCAGGAGCTCTGGTCCATCCATCCATCCATCAACTCTTATTCACATGAAGGGTCACTGCGATCTGCTGGAGCTTCTTCCATCATTCGTTCTCCAGATGAAAGACAGGGATTTGTCCTGGACAGGTCACCAGTCCATCACAGGGTCACATATAGACAAAAAAACAAACTATACGCTCACACTCACTCCAATTAAAATTAATTTTCTGAGCTTTCCAAAATCCAGGCGATGTCAAGAATCAGAGCCTAAATAAGCACAGGTTGAATATATTTATTGGATAAGAAGAACTGGACAAACCCTCTGTGAGGTCACCCACAGGTTCTCTGAATAGACTATTTCAAGCCTAAATTTTGGGGAGTCTGAATGACACCATATTGGTGGGAGCTGACTATGCCCAACCATAGTTAATCCATAGTTAAATGGGTGGAATAAGCAGACCCATAGCTCAGTTTCCACAAGTTAGCTATCTTAATTTGGTTCAGCATCTGAAGCAAGTGCTTCTACAGCTGAGATGAGGACTAATGGATCTTCATGGATTAACCTGTGGACTCCACCTGCTACACTCCATATGTAGCAGTAGAATGATAATCCTCTGTCAGGTATGTATTCCCAACTTCTAAGTTAACATCACTGTAGGACCTAAGTAGCTATTTTTCAAATCCTTTTTTTTTTTTTTTTTTTTTGTACCAGGCTGTAACTATGTATATTTTAGCTGCAGAGTTGGACATTTTATATTGGAGGTCAATGGAGATTGATTAGTCTGGAGCCAGCCTCTAGTGCTCATTCAAGAAACTACTCTTCCTGTGTTACTTCAAAGAGGAAAACCTGATGAGATGTTGATAAAGAAGAGCAGGAGCAAAATGGAGAGAAAGTCAGAGGAAAGTTAAAACAATTTTAGCTCTGAACTGTCATGATCACACACTAGAGTTTGGACCACTGATGAAAACAAATCAGGTCTGTTGGGAATTAATGATTTTCGTATTGCAAAAAGGGCAGCAATTTTATGTGCACCTTATTGACAAACCATAAATTTAGGGTACAATAGTCATTTTTCCAGAAATCTCTTCCAAATCCCAACCAAAATGATGCCTAAATGTAACCCTACAGAGACTGAGAACAATAGCCTAAAGGACATTGGGTAAAACACCATTCTGTGGTCCACTAAGGACACAAAGACCTGCTTTGGAGCTCCATCTCCACACAGCCTTCAAATGTAGACTTTGCACATTTTGAAACAGGGAGTTTGTGTTCCTACCAGAACAATAGGATTTGTGCTTCCACCTTGGGAATCTGACTTTCCATTGGCATTGTTTCCTTGGTACCAGCAAGTGCGTTCTTAGTCTTTGGCGTCCAATGCTGCAGCCCCAAATGCTTTCTGAATTAGGACAGATTGATTGCAAACTTGCATAAAGTGTATTTCAGAGAAAATTATAAAAACACAAATGTATGCTTACAGTTTTTTTTAATCAGTGACAACTATATTGAAGTCTACAGTGTTAACAGCCAGCTGTCATTACTTTAGCTACTTAGCACTTAATATTTTCAGTGAACTTGACATCTAAGCTGTAAATTAGGATATAACAGAGCATAATTACTCTGTTTTTAAAATATAAGGTGGCTTTTGAGTTGTTAACTGTAATACAACCAGCTCTGGTTTAGCTGGTAAGATAATGCAAGTTAGCATCATGACTCAGCTGACTTAAAGTCGCTTGTCTGTGGTAACTGAGGTAAGATGGGCTTGTTCATTCTTCCCATCCATCCATCTTTGAGATAAACCAGGGCTGGACAGAATCAGCTCCTAACAAAATGATATCCCCCACAGGCCTGTAAAACGACCACCCTTCACTAACTTATTCATGATGACGCAGATAAATTGTTCAGTTCTTTTTATACAGTTTGGCACAAACAGGTCCGTGAATCACTATTACCTTTTTAAAAAAAAAAAAAAAAGAATATTCTGTTTGTTATCTGTTCAAAATCAGGGGATTAACAATGCAATACAGGAGTAGCATGGAGAGATGCTAAATGTGTCCAACTTCTAATTTATGATTTGACATTTACAGTCAGCAAGGGAGAAAGGCTGCTTGCTCTGGTAAGATCATCATTACACCACTAAATCTTGGTGCATTTGTTGGCTACTTTATTAAGGTTTAAAATAACATTTATTGAATATTTAAGCTGTTCTACAGCTCACTATAATAAGGTACAGGCAGAAATTTACTGAAATTAGGTAGATCTACTGTCTCAGAGTAGACTGGATGCAGATTACTCTGACAAAGGCACGTTTCTTGTGATGCTTTTTGCAGTCAGTTGGGATGTTTTAATGCTTGCTAGATGGCTGGCTGACTCTCTCAGGCAGTGGCAGTGTACACCTTGGGCCAGTCTAGACAGCAGATGAGCTACGAGCTGGTCCCTGGCAGACCGGCCCTGCGGCTGGGACTCTTATGGGCCAGTCAGGGCCTCGGGGAACTCTTTCACTGACAGTAAAAAATACATCCACTCGATAATTCTGAAGCAGACATGTCCAAACTATGTGGGGATCATAATAATCTGTTTTGTTAGGATTTGTAGGAAAAAACTAATGGTAGATCATAGCTTAACTGAAATACACCCAAATATCAATGTTTTCTGATCTGTCTTAAATCTGTCAGTAAAAGAAATCAGCATGGGATTTTTGATTAGACTTTTGAAAGACTTGGATACTATTAAAAAAATAAAAAAATAAAAAACAAGAAAAAGCTTGAAAAACCTATGTGTGTGAACTGATCCTTGCTTATCTGGCACCTGGTACGAGCTTTTGTGTGCCTGGGAAGCACAGGCGAGGGAGCTTGCAGCGGTGCAGCGGTGACATGTGGTGAAGTGTACCATTCATTGTTAAAGAATATGCAAATTGTTATGTTGGATTATTTTTTATGACAGATTTTCTTCATTGATCCTATTAGACTCCGCTCCAGTAGCTACCTGCCAGCAAACTCGTGCAACAAAGTACAATGAGACAAGTAATACCATTGTTGCACTCCTTGTTGCTCATTTTTTGATCAAAGCAGACACTACTGTTACATGAATTTTCATCTTATGAATGTAAGTTTAAACAGAGACTTCTCTGCTGTGTATTCAATCTAATAAATTCAATAACATGTTATTCAAATTAAACTTTTTCATACTGAGTAAGTTGTTCTTCGGTTAACTGTTAATTCTTTGCATAGTCTGAGAAATAAATGTTATTCCTATACACAGTGTGGAATATGTGAGTATCTGAAATGCAAATAAATTCAGGATGCAGTAATCTGCGAGTCCCATCAACCAATATTTTATTCACAATAAAACACTTGACCACTTCATGAAAAATAGTTGAAGTCTCAAAAAAGTTGGGACAATGGCAATGGAAGGCTGGAACAAATAATAGCAATACTAAAAAAGAAGCACATGGTGGAACACTAATCAATGAATTATGTAAACTGGATATGGGTCAGCAACATGACAAGTTATAAAAAAAACTTAGCAAAGAAGGTTCTAGAAGTCTGTGAAGAATTGCACATACAATTAGTATAAAAATTTTAGAATATTGTTCCTCTGCAGGAAAATTATAAATATTTTGATCATCTTATCTTTTATAGGACATAATATCATCAAAAGAGAATCTGGAGAAATCTCTGTATGCGGGGGAGAAAGTGAAAATTGTTATCAGATATTTTTGATCTTCAGGCCCACAGGTGACACTACATTAAAAACAAGCATGATTCTGTACAGGAAATCACTACAGAGGGTCAGAAACACTTCTGAAAATTGGAAAAGTATACATTTCATTGTGCCATCCACAAATGCAGCTTAAAGCACCATCATACAAAGAGGAAGCCATATATGAGCATGATCCAGAAAGGTTCACAGCTTTTCACCAAAGAAAATTGTTCTGTGGTCAGAGGAAGAAAAATTCTCAATAGTTTTTGGAAACTATGAACATTGCATCCTCTGAAGTAAAGAGGAGAGAAGTATCTACCTCTTTCGTCAGTGCTCAGTTCAAAATACGGCATCTTCAGTAGTGTGAAGGTGCACCTGTGTCTATTGCATGACTAGCTTCAACATCTGGAAAGGAAACAGCAATCTTGAAAGTTGTATTAAGGTTTTAGAGCAGGATAAATTCTCATCAAGACAACATCTTTTTCAGGGAAGAGCTTGCATCTTTCAGCAAGACAATGTTAAACCACAAACTGGATCCATTACATTTTCATGCATCTGTCAAGCAGCTTGAATTGTGCCCTAGCTTTTTTTGTTTGTTTTTTTGTTTTTTGTTTTTTTGTTTTGTTTTAATGAGAACATTTCCTTGAAAAAAAGGACATCTTTTCTATTGTTTATTCAAAAAAAGAAAGAAAAAGAGGAGACCCCCCTCAACACACACACATTAAACACTGGTATCCATACAGTTTCTCAGTCTCTCAGACTTGGTATATGAGTAATATGAGATTTCAAAAGAAATTTAAGATGTTCAGTCTCAGACTGGCTTCATGCGTATTCATCTCTTTAATTTCCCTATGATTTGGGTTAGTGACGTTAAATGAATAATCATCAATCCATCATTAGCAGGCTCTTGCCAGGGCCACATTTGTAATGACATCAGTGTTTGTGTTGGATGCAGCTTATCAGTAAGCCTAGAGCTTTCTTGTGCTCCATGTTCCACACAAGTGATGGATTTTTAGCTAAGAAGAAGGAAAATCTCAGAGTTTTGCTGGGAGTCCCCCCTTTTAGCCCTTGTTTTTGTCATCCCTGCATTAGGCTTTCCCAAGTTCTCCCAGGTGCATCCCGTACTTTACTGAATTTCCCATCAGTTTAGCCAGAGCTTACTTAATGTTTTTGATTAAGGAGACATCGTTGAAAATATCTTTTCAAAGGATTACCGATGGCTTAAGTCTGCAGTTCCAGTCCTAATTCTTCTCATACTGTTTTGAATCAAACAAGGTAACCATAGTTATTTTCCACTACTCCACCTTTTACAAGCCCCAAACCCAACAGAACAGGTTTACAGAGAAGTACTTCTGATTCACTGTAAGCAAGCAAAGGTTTTATATTGCAAACACTTAAATTCCACATTGCCCCCATACATGGGACACAGAATGACAAAAACGTCATCAGCATCAACATGCTTAACTAACCCCAACATAAAAATCTTAAAACTTGCAGGTACTCAAATTACCAGTAGGGTTTGATTCCAAAAGTGAGTCAGTTTCCAAATGATCCCCATGTTAAAATGTCCAACTGTCAGCCATTTTAAACATATTTACTGCCTGGTACAGAAAACAGTTTTGGTCCTACTTCTGTCACTTTAGTTACTTCGCATTTTCTTTGGACTTGATTTCTGAGATATGAAGATGTAACAGAGCATAATCATTATTTTTAAGATCACACACAGAAGAAACCTGTGGGTGATGTGACAGATGACCCGTCCAGTTCTTTAATACAGTCCGTGGATGCCATCTTTGAGACGCTATGAGAAATTTTGCTTAGTCAAAGTACTTATTCAGGCAAATTAACATTCTGACATGGAACACAATCTCATCCATTCATGTGTTTCCCTCATTCAGTGGTATGATTGTTAACCTCAACTCAACTTCACATTCCACTGAATGTACTCTTAACAAGTAACCCCATGAGGAGCTACAGGCAGGGGATGGAGCACCACTGAAACCTCCGATGGTAATCCAATGACTCATTTGAAAACTGCCATTTAAGTTAAAAAAAAGATCATTTCTACCTCACTATTTCAATGTCTCACGAGATCCTTGAGCTGCAACAACAGTAGTATGTAAGAGGCAGGTTGCAAAGCTTGTTATTGGGGCTCAGGTCAGGAACCCTAATGACGAGCCCAGGTAATGTTAACGCAAAGGCAGCTGGCCTGAAGATGGACGCTTGGACCCTCTCTGGCCTTTTCAATATACCTTGTCAACTGAAAGATGTGAACACAGCTCTCTAGGGTATAACTACAGAGACCATCAAAGAAATATGCATACATACTCCCCAATGTAATATGTTGTTAACTGCTAGTTTTTCTAATATGAGTTTATCTATAGTGATGGCCCAAATGTCTAACATTGACAGAACCGATCAGATCAGAGCTTTCCTATGACTTATTCACTCTAGCAACTTATCAGGAACAGGTGGCCTCTTCATTTTCCTTTCTTTGATTCAAATTAAATCTCCTGAAGCAGCTAACACTCCACTGGCACTTTCATTGAGACACATTTTAGCTTTTACCATAAAACCTCACTCTCTACAGCATTAAAAGTGCTGGCATGCTGCTTTATGGTTAAACCACCATCACGTCAAAAAGTGAAGAAAAGAAAGCTGTAAAATATTTGTCAGTGACTAAATCGATAAACCATACATAGGTCCGTTAATAGTTTCCTACTGGTGATCCAAAACCCATGGCTTCCCACTCAGGATCTAAATCTCAGAAAAAAATTACAACTGTATTGCTGAAGTATCTTGTACTGTGTTTGATTATTCAAACAGATTCAACATCAAACAATACACAAGCAGAAGTTGTGGATTATCATCAGATGGAGATGACCACAGATCTACATCTACTACACCAAATTAAGTACAGCCACTGGCATGGAAATAAAGTAACTAATCCCATGCAACAGCTTGAATCATTTGCATGTTGCTAAAAAACAACAGCACAGCATGGAGGGAAAAAATCTATCTTTCTCATTTCTCTTTCCTTTCTTTTTTTTTTTCCTGTTCTGCTGTTTAGTTGAACACAGACTAAAGTAGAATATAATTAATATTGTCTTGAACCCTGGTTCAAATTTTCATATCGATGAGCTCTGCCAAACTTTCACCCAAAACCTGACATCATGTATGAAGTGTTTTGTAATTCTATCCTGTTTGAGTCTTTCCTCACAGCGTACTTTGTAGTTGTTTCTATGAACCTGTGACCCATGCGGTATAAATATGTGGACGCGTGTCTGCCTGTTGTGAATTGTTGGGGTGGTTTTAACCTGAGTTGCATCAGCAAGTGTTTTGACTTTTATCTGCTCCTTGGTAACTTTCCCGCTCGCCTCTGTCTGGAGGAATCCCTCTGCCAAATAGTTTCACACCCTTGAGCTTGATTTACTAAAAGCATTGGGATATTTCCAACTCATCCACAGAAAGGACATTTAAACATTATCAGATGATAGAAAGTCCAATGGAAATTATCATTCAGATACTAGAAAAACACATCATTACTCCACTTCCTATCATGCCTTTCTAGTTATTATAATGAAGAAAGTACTCTTGTGTTTTTTTTCTGTAGTAGCACTGCTCGTCCAAAGTTCATCATGTCAGAAGAGGAGAATAACAAGTCATGGAACTGTGAAGACCATCCAGAGGTCGCCATACTCTTTGACGTCACTGGTGTATAACAGAGGCTACTCCCGACTCAGCCCTGCACCTGACCAGAGCAAGATGCTTGATAATTTGATGTAACTGACAACTGATTTAACCTCATATACAGGCATTCTTCTGATCTTCATTTTAGAATTGACTCATCTAACGTTATAATTAATATATCATGACAAAATGTGCACAAAAAGGTTACCTCAGGTGTTTAAGGGTGAGATTTTCTGTTTCACACTACTCTGAAAGTGCCCAAAGTCTTGCTAAAGCTGCACTGCTTACTGTGACAGAAATTACTTGTTATCTAGCAGGAAATTTGTCTGGGTCTTGGTAGGCCTCGGATTGGCCAGCCCTGGGCCAAAACAAATCCAAACAGCTGCTGGACTTCTGCTCTGGTTTGCTCAGCAGTGACTGGATGCAATGTATCTCTGCATCCCAAAGCCAATGCACATTTCCTGTCCCTGTTTCCTGTCGAATATCAAAGCGCCATAGAGAGTCATTGAGAGAGACTCCTGCTGCACAAGCGGCCTGTGTTCCCAGAAGCTGCACATGGTTGAAATTAATGTCTTATTACTTGTTGTTATTCCCTTTTAAATGGCTGAGAGCTGTCGAAAGATATAAGACTGAAACTGAGGCAGCAAGATGCAAAACCTTAAACTTAAGCGTAGGGCTTGGAATATACTAAAAAGCCAACAGGTGTCTGTCCCTTGGATGACAGGTAGTTAATCCAAAGCAATGCTCATTTTTCAGTTCACTAAGTCAAACTGTGTCTGTCATCTTGTAAGCCGATATATGTCCAACGATGGAAAGAAAAAAAAAAAGAGCATTTGGTGATTTAGTTGACAGATGTGAAACAGTGATTTCCCTTCCATCAGGACAGAGTATCTGCAACTTTCCATGCAGCTCATCAGGGAATCTGTTTTGTCTATCCCTGCCCCACCCTATACGATGGACATGCGGACTACAACACACTGACTCTTCTGCTAGCACCAACACAAAGACCAAAAGGCTGATTTTCAAAACGAAGAAGAAGAAATGATTGCACCCCCTGTGATCCAGGACCACTCAAGGGTCAAAGCTGGAGATGCTGTAGTGGCTGCAACTTTTAAATCTCCACATTCTCCTTCACAATGCTGATCATGGATTCACCAAACAAAAGCTTAAAACTATCCAATTTCCCTTTTGAAATTACTGAAGTAAATGTCAATTCAGTTTAAAAGTGCACCATTGCTCTCTTTTCTCTTTTTTTGAGTATTTTCCTTGCTGGCATTTAAAAAGTAGGAGATTTTAAGATATTTAAATCATTATAATTTCTTGTCCTCTCAATGTCTAGAGCCCTGAGCCTCCTCAATATTTCAAGTTTCGCTGCTTGCAACTCCCTCAAACATCCCTGTCCTGAACCCATCCGACACCGCAGACATAATTCAAGCTTCCCAGTGCGCTGTACCTTCTCCTAAATTCCTACTTCCCTTACCTGGCTCCTTGGACTTGCCATTTTCTGACTTTGCTGGACTTCTCAGACTAAGATTTACAATATTTCTGACTTAGCAGCTATTCATAGTTTGGCATAACAACTTCTTTTTACTCAGCTTTGCTCACTTGTGATTTTTAGTTACACGTAAGCTTGGTTTCACATTGAATTTTATTCAAATAACATTTCTGTCCCATGAGTCATATCCATACATCTATTAACTTCTACTTATCCGGCTTCAGGTGATGAAGACAGCTTAATCAGAGAGGTCCAGACCCCCTTCTATCTGGCCATTTCCTCCAGCTCTACCTGGAGCACAAATATCTCCTCCAGTAACATCTCTTCAATGTTTGTCTTTAAAACAGAAAAAAGAGTAGAATATGGAAATATGTTTTCAAAGATTTGATTGCTATGTACTAGATTTCTTCTACATTGCTGTAAAACCATGCTCACTTCAGGCTTTATGTATCCATACTGTGCTTCACTTTGGAGCAGGATTATTTTGAAGGAGATCAGAGGCTTCAAGCAGAAGGAGGACAAGACAGATAGAAGAAGACATCCTCCCTTGTCTGGTACAAGGGAGGATGTCTTGAACCAAAAAGATCTCATCTATCTTCTCCTAATGACTATAGACCTGTAGCCTTAACATCCTGCATCATGGACATCCTGAAGAGACTTTTATTACCGACCTAAATGAGCAATCATGCACCTTCATGGACCCACAGAAGTTTGCTGTTTTGTTGTGGGGTTGGGGTCGAATATGTCTTCATACACTTGCTCCAACAAAGCCACAGTCATCTGGACAAAGCAGCAGTACTGTGAGGACCAAGTTCTTCAATTTCTCCAGTGCATTTAACACCATCAAGCTTGCATTAATACATAAGAAACTCCAGGTGAATGCCTCCACAATCACCTGGATTACTGACTACCTGACAAACAAACACGAATGATTGTATGTTTGACCAGGTGGTCAGCAGCACAGGAACACCACAAGAGGCTGTATTTCCACCATTCATCTTCACGGCGTACACCTCAGACTTCCAGTACACAAGTCTTCTGAAGATATAAAAACTTCTCATCTTGAATGTGAACAAGACAAAGGAGATGATTGTGGATTTTAGGAGACCCAAGACTAGGTCAAATAGTTTTTCTATCATCGAGGAAGTATTGGAGATGGTGGAGGGCTATCAATACCTTGATGTTCACCTGGAGAACAGACTGCACTAGAGATACAACACTGATACTGTTTATAAGAAAGGGACAGAGCAGATTTGACCTCTTTGGGAAGCTTGAGTCTTTCAGCATTTGTAGCAACATGTTGTATATCTTCAATATGTCTTTCGTGAAGAGTGAAATCGCATCTGTGGCAGGACAGTGGCAAGGAAAAACTCTGCTTTAACAGGAAAGAAAGCTTGAGCAGGACCTGGCTCAGAAGGGGGGACCCTTGTGCCAAAGGCCATCTCTGTAGAGGAAGGAGACATGACAGAGGATGAAGAACAAAGAGAAGAGAGCCACACATGTATTGTCAGTGTTACATAAAACAAATATATTGGTAGTGATCCGTTCTCTGGAGAGTTAAGAGTTCCCTATACTTATATTATGACTGATACATGGTAAGTTGATGCACTACAGAGATGGCTATATAAAAAGGTGTAGACAGCAGACTCTGAGGTGGTCAGAGGGTGGGACTGCAGGTCGGCATGTCAGCAGATCGTATTCAGAGTCATATACCTATATTGACAGGTGGAGGTAAACACTGGGATGGTAACTCCTTGTCAAAAGCAAGATCTCAAATTTAGATTTTAAAAGTGGAAGTTTACACCTGTGCACCAAGAATCAAGTGTTTCCAAAGAAATATGCTTTTGTTTGTTTCGGGAAGTTAGCTGACTATGTGGTTACAGTTTGTTTTACTGGACCAGTAATGGACTGAATACCTTTGTGTTTTGAAGAGACTTTACACAGGACTGTTTTTTTTGTTTTTGTTTTGTTTTGTTTTTTTATCAAGGCTCAGTTCACGGTTAGATTTGCAGAAAGACTAAAGCTAAAAGTCACTTCTCTTCCATCAGTGAAAACTTGTAAGTCTGAGTCACTTGTGGTAAGTAAACTGTTGTTAACTGCATTGTTTGTGCATTTTCAACAAATATTGTGGGCACAAGTGACTGTAGTTGCAAGTCTCAAACTTTTATGCTCTGTCTCACCAACTCCTAAGCATATCATTCAAAAAAATGAGCAACTGTTCTGATTACCACACCAAAACTGCCACAACTGTTGACAACTATGGAGTCAAAAGTAGTTTGGTGAATACATCATTAGCCTTTCTATTTCATGGCTGCAGTATGTTACTTACCTTCTCACATCTAAACCAATTAACAGAGGCACACAAAAACATATATGTAGATGGTGAGCAACTGCATAATATGAACCATTAACGTTAGATAATAGCAGGTAATAAGCATTGTATTTACAGAACACAGACATCTTGCTGTAATCTTTGTTGTTTATTGCGCTATCCACTTTTATTTTTTGAATTCTTGCTTAAACATGGAAGGATTTTAAGTAACCAACGAGCCACTAGATCTCAGCTATGCCCCTCTTCCCCGGCGTAGATTGGGGTGACGCTAATATAACACTTGTTCTAGAATTGCAACCCCAAGAAGAAACGCAGATGGTTTTAGAACTGATGGGAAGAAAAGAAAAATGTAACTGATAAAGATGACTGCATTCTTGGTTAGAATTTTTTATTTCTTGGTTACAGATTCTGGGTTTTTGGTTCCCAGATGTTGGATTTTTATTCTCAGATTTTTGGATTTTATTTGGAATATATATTTGGAATGGCACTGGGCAGCATGGTGGCTTAGTGGTTAGCACTGTCACCTCACACCAAGAAGGTTCCTGGTTCGACTCCTGGCAGGAGTTTTCCTGTGTGGCGTTCACCTCCCCTTGCTTGCATGCAAAGACATGTATGTTAGGTTGACTGAGAACTTTAAATTGCCCATAGATGTGAGCGTGTATGGTTGTTTGTCTACATATGCAGCTCTGTGAAGGACTGATGACCTGTCCTGGTAGGCAGGGGTACAACCTGGACAGGGTGTACCCTTGCCTATTACCTTGAGCTGGGATGGGCTCCAACAGACCTTCCTGTACAGGAACCAATGGGTATAGAAAATCGATGGACGGATAAGTGGCAGGGAATCGATGCCATAGTTATTTGACTTGGAAATTAGGGTACAAACTTGAACCCCTTTAACTCATAAGCTAAGAGCAACTGTCCACCTTTCACACGAGGATCTGAACCCAGCTTGAGTCAAACTGTACATCATTGTGCTCAGTGAAGATCCCAACATCCAGAAGTGACAACAACTCCCATCAGGTGTCATTCCACCGCCCCCAACTCTTGTTAATGCTTGATGGACCATGTCTCAGCAGAGTAGGCCTCTTGGGATCTTTCTCTGCACTGTTTTAAAGGCAAACCTTTCTCTGCCCTCTGACCTCCACAGCTCAGTCCCCGGGCACACAGTAGCAGAATGATTCCAGATGGAGGAAGTCTGAACCTGAATCATCACCACATTTCATGTTTCACATTCCAAGACACACCAATCCCAGACACACTAGCAACTCATTATTCTGATTATTTCGTGTCATGCCTAAATTTGCCTAGAATAGCTTTTATTTAACTGTGAGAATCAAGGCCATTATCCACAACAGCACCAGATGTTGTGGATACTCACCTTAATAGTATGCAAAAGAGCTATTTTTACGTTTTCTGTTTCAAGTTTTACAGCTTTTGCTGAAGTCAGTCCACATGCAAGGATTTTGTCTTAAAGGAAGTATACCGAGTTCAAGCGATGACTTCTCGCCTAGTTACATTTCCATTGTGCCAGTAGCACAGTCTGTGAACTTTACTCACAATCCATCCAAAAACTGTGGATATGCTAATAACATCAACATGGCCATCAGTAAGAAAAACAGGTGCTGTCTCAAACGTGCACTATTCACATGTCAGGATAAACTTCAGCTGTCGTAATCATGGTCTGGATTGGGAGAGCTGTTGCTTCAACCCTGGTGACCTTTTAGGGAGAGAAGATGTTTCCAAAAAAAAAAAACAATTTAGTTGCCATTAAAAACAAACAAACAAAAAAACAATTGAGATTATTGAGTCTGAGGAAGACACTTAGTTCTTATTGATGTGTGTGTCCATGTTTGGCTGGAGCAGTCACTGAGAAAGGTTGTCTTTCTTGGAAGGAGAGCCTGGTGGTGTCAGCTGCTGTGAGGATCCATGTGCTCAACAAATTATGTAATATTACCTGTTGTTAAAATTCTACAATGAGATCAGTTGGCGAAATGGGGATTTCTTTTTCAATAGGGTTACCTAATGTCAGTTAGGACTCCAAGTCACTTACATTTCCATGAATAGGACACCAGATGGAGTATTCTTTGCTTCTGGACAGAGTGAGTCCACCAAACTACAGAAAAACTAACAAATGCATGATTTTCCCTTACTAGAAAGCATTTTCCTTTTATTTTCGTTATGACTCTAAAGTGGTGCTGGGTGATAAATCAATTTCATCAGTTAATCTGAATTAAAAGTTTATGACAATGTTTAAACATGTTCACATTAGTTTGCATAATTATGGCACAAACAATTAAGACCTTCCCTCGAGATTTCTCTTCAGTAGCAGAAAAATTCACAACATAGCAGGAAATGTAGAGTACGTAGAGCAGGGGGCAATGGTTGTATCTATGCGTCACAAGTGAACTTTGGGTGTTTTCTGCTGATAGAAGGGAAGAAAAATCACCGGGGCAGACAATGTTTAATAAAAGTAAACGCTCATTAAAATTAAACTGAAGCCGATACTTTAACCTGAGCGTATACAGAAAAACATAAGGATGGACGGTCAGTGATCGAAAGACGACATAATCCATCACACAGTAGCAGCGAATAAATAGAGAACTTACCAAACATAGATGTCCAGCCATGCAGTCCACTTTCATATTCTGAATTGGATTCTGGCTTGAACACTCTTGAACATGCAAGGAAAGATACCAGGGTCTTCTCTTTTTCTCCGTCCTGTTGTTTTATGTTTCCCGTGGGTGGTTTTAGTCCTCTCTGGCAAAATCAGGGTTTCATCTCTTAATAAAGAGTGTTTGATCAGCCTGTCAAAGAGGTCTAGTGGAGGACACATTCACTTTTACACACGCCTACTCACAGAAAAACCAACACTTGCTGCAAGATTAAAATGCATATTTTATACACATACACACAAGTTCATGAGACAGTTAGTTCTGCTCATCTGCAAGCCTCCATGAATGTGACCAATCAAAAAACCCTTGAGTCAAAGTATCTCATTCTCAGGAAGGATCTCTCCTTGTGAGTCTTGATTTTTTTCATTCAAAAATGATGACAGGTTTTTAGAATTATGCTTAGTGTTAAACTAGAGAAATCACAGACTAAAGTTACATGGCTGAAACGTAACACAATTTAAATGTTAAAGTAGGGGACTGTAAGTAAACTGGGCTCTTATGGATGATACTTATGTATATAATAATCCGTCTGGAAAAGTCTCCAAGTCAACTTTAAAAAAAAAATCTTTTTCAACATGTCATGAGTCAATATTGAGAATGCATAGTTTCATGTTTGTATGAAATCATTTTCCAATTTGCAAAATCTGCATTTGCCATCGACAAGAAGAGTTCTGAATACTTACAATATCTGGAATAACAAATGCAGTGCAAAATTTGGAAACTGCGGACCCCACCATATGTGAACAGAGGCCAGCTGTACATAAGTATCTCAGTTTAGCATTGACCTGCATCCAAGTAGCATCTAAGTGAGAATCCACAGGCTGTTTGACTGTTTTAACTGGAAGACTTGGAGCAGCAGATTTGCTTCAAATCCATTCCAGCTAAATGTGCAGCAGAGAGCCTTTACCTGGGTGTGAAATGGACTATTCAAAATTTCTTTAGTTACCATTTCCCTCCAAATAAGGGGCTTTTTTTTTTAATTGGAAAGACTTTGATTTTTTTGGCCAAAATAAATTTCCTATAAAGAACATGAAATTAATGATTGTAATCCTGCTGAAATGACATACCTTGCTACATACTGACTCAATCGGAGAGTTTTAGTCATTGCTGCAAAGTGAAACATAATTAGTGTGTTGAATTTAGACAACAGGCATCTATCCAACAAAAGCATAACTCGGGTATCTGGTACCTGGAAGATGTTGCCTGGTCTTCGTCCTTCACTGGAGTGTGTTTAGGGATCATGGAGAAAGCTGAATAGGTCGGTTTTGTTTCACCGCAGAAACTTCTACAGTTCTTACAGTCACATCAGTATCTTGGTACAAAGTTAATTTAAAGGTTGAGGTTGATCACACGTGAGCATCACTTGTCTACAGCTGGCAGAAGAACTGTAATCATTTGGTAATTTAATTTATTGATTTTAGACATCGATACAAGGCTTCCTACCTCCCTGCATTCAACAGTAAGAGTACTGGAAACTGGTGAACTAGAGTTTGTACAAAAGGTCACAAGATCTTTGTTTTTTTATGTTCTTTTTTCCAAAGTTGTTTGAGTGTTGTTAGCATCTTCAAATCCAGCTTCTTTAAGTTGATCCAGCAGGTCATTTCGGACCCCTGGTGCTCCGTATAAACAAGAAACAGGAACCTACTGTCTCTTACTACCAATAAATATTTCAAAGCAAATGTGTATCTAAAAATCAAAAATCGTGTAATTGTTTTTTAAAGCCTTTTAAAAACAAAAGAATTAATGTGGTTTTGATTTAATTTAAAACAGACTTCTATTTTGTTAAAAATGTCGACAGTTAGAAGAGATTGACATTCTGATGTGTGGGGTAAAGTATTCTTTTTCTATTATTTATTCCCACTCATTCAGCCAGTTTGTTCTACCTTAATTCAGCCCTGCTGTGTGATTGGGACAGAGGTGGAACAGCAGAACATTTCATTCTCCGACTGTTACACATCTGATCCACCTTGGGATCCGATCCACCGTGGTAAGCAGTAACAGAGGTGTAACAGGAGAAACGGGTGCTGTGTGAATTGGTACCATGGAGATATGTAACGGGGGCTCAAGGATGACTTCAGCTTCATGTAAAGGATGCAATTAGTCCATCGCTAATGAGCAGTTGCCCGGGCAGGTTATTCAACTGACAAGTTAAAGTCACAGTGGGGTAAATATATTTTTCGCCTACATATTTTTCAACTACAGTTGCAGGAGATGCAAGAACTGGCTGTACCAGCTGCCTTTCAATCTTTGCCACAAGCAAAGGTGAAACCTTTTGTGTGTTTCGTAGCCTGGAGGCGCCTCCTCCAGCTGATGCTGGAACATCGTCTTCCTCACGCTGAAAGCATTTGGCATCTTCCTTCCTCCTACACCCATCAAGTATCATGAAATGGTAGCAGCGACATGACAGGTGAATAAAGCAACCATCTGCAGTGGACTATGAAGTTGAGGAAAGGGACCTTGTGTTGAATGCTACAGAACGTTGTGAAGAATGAAGAGAGGATCTCCAGCGTGTCTTTAAACCTGTGTGAAAGTGCTTTATGATTGCACAGAATAAGCTTCATAAAACACAATCACAAGAAATAACAGGACATGCACTGAACAGATTCTGACTCTGGACCGTTTCATTCAATGTACCTGTTGTGCATCCATGGACCCAGGTGAGTTCATGGGTTCAGATGAACCCACAGATTCAAGCAAGTCCACAGACATGATGCAGGATGAGCGTTTTGAGCTGGCAATGTGCTTTGTGTATATAGGTAAAGGTAAAGTTGTGAAAAATCAGTTATATTTGTAAGCTATTTGTAATTCCAACATGTTCTTGTTGTGGGTAGCAGATCTAATACTGGGATTTAGTTAGAGTTTGGGATTCAGGACTTCAGAGTCCATTCACAGATCAGGATAATTCACCCACATCTACGCATCACTAGTTCTGAGTGAAAGAGTGTATAAAGCAATTTACTGCATACACTTTTACAATTAGAAAGATTTCACCATTTAGACTAAATGTTCGAGATAAAATTTCATTGTAATTTTGGAAAATTAAAATGCATCATTTTAGTCTGATTATTTTTTTTCTTTGCTGTTTCAGAACCTGCTCTACAAAGTTAGCATTTAATCTGTGCAAAATGGTTAAAAGAAATTTAAGGTTTTACAAGGACATTATGTGCAGACAATCTCTGAGCCAAGAGCAGCAACTTCCTCAAGTCTCTGCTGGTCGTGGCAATGTCAAGAATTCAAACCACATACTGCTCTTTTATGCATACATTTTTGATTACTTAAACAGAAGACATATATTGTATCCGTGGACTTGCAATAAAAGGTAGATTTTGTTACCTTTGGACAGAGCGATTCATTTCTATGATTGTAGTGTTTATGTTTAGGTAATTGTGCTGCAAACATTGATGTCTCAGGTTTAGAGAGACATTAATCATAATACTTCACCCTGTGTTCTGGTACTACACTAGGTATAAATTATAGTGTATAGCGAGGTTTTGTATTATTTATTAAGGAGTTGAAGACTAGTATTTTGAAGTAGTAGTTTGAATTTCTACCCATAAACTAAAGTAAAAGTCAGCACATGTACCAGCCAAAGTGTACAGCCTTAATCAGAAATTGAAGATAATAATTCTGCACTGAAACCAACAGCCTTCCTTCATGTCCTGTTAGCCTTGAGCTGTTGATTCATCTCTCCCCAGCATGTGCAGACTCAGTGGCATGACCCATGTCACCAGAAACAGGCTAAGGAAACACATTCCTGGAACTCAACCATATGTGGAGGGAAAGCAGTGGGTGGCAGTGACGTAAAAGACACTCAAAGAACATACTATTAAGACCGTCAGAACAACATCTCCTTCTTCACTGCTTTCTCTCACATCCCACCCCTGGACCCAGCCGGACGGACATCTTAGCTTGCTTTTTAAGCAAAAGATCATTCATGAGTATCAGTGTGAAGCAATAAAAGAAAGTTTATCTGAGAATATTGGCTCCCACGAGTTACGCACTTTTTTGGTGCCGTATCATTCTGCGTCAGTTTCATGGAAATGCCTCAAAACAAACAGAACAGATGTGATGATGGGTTAAACTGCTCACTCCAACTCACTGTCATTTCCAGCAGAGTGAATCACATGTTTTCATAAACCAACAAGAAAAAAAAAAAACCCCACTGCACTTAATCTAGGCTATGATTTGCTTTTTGTCATATTACCAAAGAAAAACGGTTTGGAAAACTGATACAGAAAATATTAACAGTAACATCAGTGATACTGTGTGTTGTGAATGAGATTTTATTGAACCCAGGTGTGTCCATGGCTGGTTCTTTGCCCAAATCTCTATGACTACAGAAATGATGTAACTTTGTTATTACAAAGAGCCATTACAGCGTTGACGTAGTCTGGCACATAGACAAGTGTAGTAAAATACACTGCACACACTCACACACACACACAGAGGGGTACATAATGCACAGTGTGAGAGAGATTGTTAAATAGGCCTTTGGGAATTGTTGGCAGGAATTCCTTCAGCAGAGGGAACATAAAAAAAATGGACGAGATAGCAAAGGGATATGTATATTTGTGTGCACATGCTGTTACTGGTGTATCCGTGACTTTGTTCTGTTTACTTAGTATGTTCTGGAGTCACTTTTCCTGCACAGACAAAACCTACGTTACATGTGAGCAACCCTCTCTTCTCTTTGCCTCTGCAGCTCAGTGCAATAACTCATTCACAATTTCTTTTGTTGTTCATTTCCTCTTTTTATTTTTATCTAAATGAAGGAAATTGTGCATGAATTTACCATGGAACATAGTCATTTATTTATATTTTATTTAATTGCCTTATTTTCAAAAGCAAAAATGCTTGAGTACATACAAAAATGCTACTGCTTATGTGAAAAACAAAATCCAAGTTGGACGCTGTGTCTAATCGTCTCAGATTGCACTTATATCTTACTAAAATAAATAAAAACACCTTCTTTTATAGTAATTTTGGATTAATGACTTGGTCCTTAACTGAAAACATTATTATTATTATTATTATTATTATTATTATTATTATTATTATTATTATTATTATTATTATTATTATTATT
>JAOWBL010000013.1:7056807-7068108 GCA_028564865.1 Zenarchopterus dispar
ATTTTGCACAATGTGCATTTCATTTTCGTTTTTGTTTACTGTTTAAAAAATTGTATATCTCAAAAACTAAAATATGAGTTCATTCCGAATAAATTGCCTGTGGTTTGAAAGGGTTTTGTGCAACTTCGTTCCATTGACAATTTTGAGGGATCTAGCTATGGGATTTCTATATTTTGAAAAATATTTGTAAAATTTAAAAAACGCTTTAAATTTTTTTGTAGTTATTTGCACTTTTTAGCAATTTAATTAGCCAATGCATACAGCTTGACTCCTCACAAACTTGTAGAGACAACCCTGGAGCACCACCACATACTTAATAAGGTAAAAGATATATTCCTGGATTACAATGAGAACTTCAGGCTCAGTATTACTGCTGGGAACACAACACCAGGATACCATTGGTTGAGAAGAGAATTATAATTGGGAGTACTATCTTTGTAATCCTCTAAGCCCTTCCCATAAACATAGTGATTAAGGCAGCTGAAGTTGAGCTCAGAAGCCCATTGTCCAAATCTGGCCTTCCTTTATGGATGACCTCACTGTCATAACACAATCAGTTCCAGTCAGAAGGCGATTGGACACTCCAGGGCCTGGATTGCCTTATATTGTGAGCAAGGCTGAGCTTCAAGCCAGCAAATTCCAGGCCCATGGTGTTGAAGAGGGGGAAAGTAATACAAAACTTTTGCTTCCTTTTGGAAGGAGTTGTAATTCCAACCATTGTTGAGAAACCACTCAAGAACCATGGCAAAGTCCGAGTGACATCCAAAGTGGGGTGTAGAGGCTTTTCTGGCCAATGCAGAGTCTAACCACTGCTTGGGATCACTGGAGCTATTTAGAAGAAAGCCATCTTTGGTCAGCTGGTCTTGGTGGCCCCCGTGCTGTGGACTGGGCGCAGGGATTTGGGGAGCCTGGGTTGGGGTTACCGGTTGTGGCCCCCTGGCCCCTGGGTTCTAGCTCCAGGCCCTGTCTGTGATGGCGCGACCGTTTTGGGTTTGGGGCGCCTCCTGGGCTGGTCTTCCTGCTGGGATGAGGGGTGGGCTGGGGTATCACACGCTCATGGGGGATCTGGGGCTGCCTGGGAGGTGTGTTGAGTTGTTGGCAGGTGACTACCCTTAACTACCCTTGTTATTGCTGCTGGTACTTGTACTAATAATAATATTAATAATGATGTTAGAATTAATATTATTATTGCACTTGTCCTGCTGCTCAGGACACCAAAAGCAAGTGACATTTTTCTATATTCTTCAAAAGTATAATAAAAAAACAAAAACAGACAAAGACAGAAACAGAAAAAAAAACATGATGAAAACATGAATTTTTCTTTGTAGGTCTGTTATTTCAAGAATCTTATTGTTACAAACTGGAGTTTTAAAGAGAATTAGCTGTTTACTTTCAAACAGCTTAGCACTGATTTGATAAATCTTTTGTTTAAGCAAACACTTAGCAAAAATAATTTGCAGCATGGTATAATGCAGTCAACTCACAGCAAAGGAAAATGCCACTGATCCCACTCCCCTCTGGAAGGTTCCCAGGCCAATTTGCTGCAGGGTGACCAGGGTGGTGGAGTCCCAAATATGAACACAAGGGTGCAAAGGCTAGAGCACAATGTATACAGACAGATTACTTGAGGACATGTAAGTATCTCAAGATATCTAATTTCAACACAATACAGTAATAAATTGTCTAAATGTGGGTTTGTAACTTGTGAGATGTCGTGAAATGGACATATGCTGAGCAATGTAATGTACGGTATAGTGTTAAAAAAAAACAAAGCACATGATATTTCTACATTGTAACTGTAAAGAACTTAAACATCAGAAGCTGGTAAGACAGCAGTAATCACCTTGCCATCTTTATCCACACCCGCTGTTTGGCCAGATGCTATTCGTATTTTGTCAGGATGAAGGGTAAGACTGAAGAAGAGAAAAAAACCAGAGCCATAACTAAAAAAGGAGTTGGAAAATGTGTGTGTGTGTGTGTGTATATATATATATATATATATATATATATATATATATATATATATATATATATATGGTGAACCACAACATTTGGGGCAGATTATCTTAATAAATAACTGTTTTTGTGATTGTGGCAATAGTGTTGTTGCCCTATGTACGGGGTTACTTATTTTGCCCATACTATTTTACAAGATATTAATATTATTTTGAATATAAAACCTATATAATTCATTGTTTACAAAATAAATCAAAGTCTAATGAGTCACAAAATGTTATTTTTATGTAACAGTTGAAAATGTTCTTGATGTGTTCTGTGTAATATTTATATTAGGACAGCAGATGGCGGTGTTCTCACTTTAATTCTGCAGCACTGGTACATTTTGTCAACCATCATCATTAACGTGGCTTAGAAGGTGTTTATGTCTTATGTTTATGGCTTACTGTTTGTAATTAACATTCATATTTTTACGTTTTCTTTCACACATGCATCCATATTCTTAATCATGTTCAAACTTGTAGGGAGCTGTTTCTTATCCTGGCTGTAATGGGGTACAGTTTTCTTTCATAATTAGAATTTAAGTGAAAATATCGAGGTTTTAATTAAATAATAACTAAATGTAATCACATGGAGCGTATGAAGACAATAAGTTGAAATATTGAGCCAATAACATTTAAATAAACTATAGCAGAACAACAAAACTAAAAAGAAGATACCTGAAAGAATATACAGTAATACACTTGAACACACTGACATCTAAAAATAGTAACTGAATATTGATTAATACAATGTAATGATGCCATTATTGATTATCAGAGCCTAGTGTAATTGCGTGAGTAATGCAGCTACTGTGGGTATTTCCACCTGTGGGGAGGCAGGCGCGTCTTTCAAACGGAGTTTAGCATAAATATAGAGGTGCCTTATTTTGGTGGGGATCAGGCGTCAAGGCTCTTTGCTGAGGGGTGGGGGGCAGGAGGGAGGGAGAGGAGAGTGGGAGGTCCCTGTGGCGTGACGTTGGTCCAGTGTCTTTCTTCAGCAGGGTCTCCATACCTCTCTCTCTCCCTCTGTGATCAGTGGGTGAGAGGGGGGAGACGAGCAACACAGCGGAGAATCCGGCGTGCGCCTCCGGTAAATGACGCCCACCATTCATACCTTTACTCTTATCATTACGCATGCCTTTTGTATTACATGTCGGTGTCTGGAAGTACCAGTCCACTGTCCTCACCCTCCCCCCTCTTTTTTTCTTTCCTCTAGTCATCATCTCGCTGGCTCGTCCGTTCATCACTCCACCGGTCCTGGATCACCAAACCTCGGTGCTGGAGACGCCTGAGTCTGCTTTATTTCCAGCCTTCATCTGAATGACGGGCGGAAGGTTTGACTTCGACGACGGTGGCACTTACTGCGGGGGGTGGGAGGATGGCAAAGCCCACGGACACGGCATCTGCACCGGACCCAAGGGCCAAGGCGAATACGCCGGGTCCTGGTCGCACGGCTTCGAGATAGTAGGGGTGTACACTTGGCCCAGCGGGAATACCTACAAGGGCTACTGGTCCCAAGGGAAGCGGCACGGGCTCGGTGTGGAGAATAAGGGAAAGTGGATCTACCGGGGAGAGTGGAGCCATGGTTTTAAGGGTCGGTACGGGGTCCGGCAAAGCCACAACACACCTGCTAGATACGAGGGAACCTGGAGCAACGGGTTGCAGGATGGATACGGGGTCGAGACCTACGGGGATGGCGGTAAGAACCTGAGTTTTAGGGATGTGGCTTATGTCACGGGGCTTGTTTGACGTGTGTGTCGCTTTAACTGATGATGCAGCTTGTGTGTAGGATGCTCACACACAAACTGAGGTGCGTGAATCTCCGTCTGATATAAACCGAGATGCTGCTGCTGAGGTTGCGCACTGCGCGCTGCAGTCAAGTGCGTCTTAATTTCCGCCCATAAAAACCGACTTAAACCCAATTAACTAACTTTAAAAAAAAAAAAAAAAAGGATTATTGATCGTCTTTCATGCTGAGATGCATCTCATTTGGCAACTACCAGTTGCTCACGGCAGTGGACTGAGACTCCTCCTCGGTGGCACCATGCCTAATGAAGGAGTTTGGAAATCATAGCAAATCAGCCCATTTTGCCTGTTTTAAGCAGAATATCACCTACTTTTCCTCATAGTTTAACATATGACAACCTAAAGGGAAATAGTAAGAAAAAATAGTTTTCTGCACTTGTGTCTATTTATTTTGTCCAAAGACTCAAAGACTTATTTTGTCCAAAGAAGTCAGTTTGTGGCAGTTCCATCAACTCTAAACTCGGAGTGACGTCACAATCGAATTGATCAGGAAAATTCTCTTCTAAAAAAATAAAAAATAAAAAATTAATGCTAATTCATAATAATGCCCCGAAGAAATTACAATTAGTGTAGCAAAATGTCCATTCATGAAACGTGAACAGCACTGTGTGTTTGTCTGATTTAATGTGAATAAAATAAGACGGAACTGTTATAAAGGGTAGAATTAGCTGAGTGTTTACTTTGTTGATGGCAGAAGCAGCCAAGTTGGATTCTGAGGTTGAGGAATCAGGATTTCTGACTTTCCAAGTGTTAATTCTGATCCAGGGGACAGTATGGTTGAAATGTCTGACTTGGAACTCAGAAATTCAGATGGCCAAGTACAACTGTAAAGTTTCCAGACAACTTCAGACAAGCTAATGGTGGTGCTAGCCATTGTTAGCAACTCCAATTCATATCAATGCTCTAAGTAGCATTTGGCACACACCAGTAGTATTGCAACACATTCATAAAACGCATATAACACTATATGTGAATATCAGACTTAATGTTAAAAAAAGGAACAGAACTTTTATAAACAGTATATTTATGGGTGCCAGTAGCAGTCATGTTTCTAAAGTCAGGAAAAGTGAGGTTTTTCTGACTTCAGTACTTCAAAATTCCAACCTCAGGGACATTCCAGTTGAAATTTGTGGCTTGGAAATCAAGACTTCTGGCATTAGAGTAAAATGCAACCCATGAGATCCTTTCTAAATGTACTAGCTGTTATTTGGCTAGTTATTGTTACCAATATCAATTCATTTATTTATTGCACAATGTGTAGCAACATATCTGCTGATAAAACACAAATAGTAAAATTTTAGTCACTTAATGTGACTAAAATAAGACAGTACTGTTAAACACTAACACTGGCTAATTCTTCACTTTGTTGACACAAATAGTAGCAGCCATGTTGGTTTCTGAAGTCAAGGTAGATGAGGACTTTTGTGAACTGGAATTGGGGTCATTCCAGTTTAAAACTCCAACTGGGAATGTGGAAAATATGACCTCCAAGTACAAATGGAATTCACTAGTAGGTCCGAAAGTTTGCTTGACATTCATTAGTCATTCTGATTTGCAGGTCACTGTGACATCAGAGAAACCAGCCAAGGTTATGATCATCCAGCTTGCCATCATGCTATATTTGATGTATCTCAGGAATAGGTTGTAAAAAGTTTTACACTCCATGGATAAGTGGAGATGGAGTGGAGTGTCTAACTCTGCCCCCTGAAACGGGCTGCTATGAACAGAGCTGTAGAGACAAAGTCAAAAAGGGAGATGTTCTACTGTATCTCTGGTATTTTCATCAAATACCTCATAGACGTTTAACCAGCACCTCAGGAATTGTGTCAGTTTTTGAGATTAATTCATGTTAGGTCTCCTTTAATATGGAAGCACTTTTTTTGGAAGATGCACATGCCTCTATTTTAAGTCAAATTTAACTTATGTAATTCAGGAAGGGCATTAATAACTTAATGCAGGCATATCTGCAGAGCTCAGGATACACTCAAATCTAAGAATTCATCAATTTTAAGTTCATCAGTTGTGGAGTTGCTGAAAATGGGCGACTAGTGACATTCCTGTAAAAGCAAAGCTTGCCAGGGCGTCAGTAGGCCTGTGGTGTTACATGAGGTCTCAACTCATTATAAAACATCCAAGTCTCTGAGTGATCTGTGAGCGTCATGTCCTCTAACTGAGGCCTTATGGTGGAGAATAAATGCCTCACATATGATGGTTACAAATTGCTGTGCTTGGGAAATCAGCTGATCTAGAGGATCTACACAACATCTGGTTGTCTGGCCCTGATGCATCCTGATAACTTGATCTGCAGGGTCAACGAACTGAACTGCAGCACAGAGCCAGCCCCTTAATCTCACCCTGTTTATCCAACTGAGTTCCTGTCTAGGCTAGTCTACCTTTTTTTTTTCTGGATGTGACCAGTGGGGCTTATTTTATTGTGTTACTAAATGAGATTCCAGCTACAGATTAACAAACCTTCCTTATTACTGGGATCGGGACTGTAATTTGATTCTTTGAAGAGGCTACAGTAGGCGAGCACATGCTCATTGGACGCAACAGTGCAAAATGGGATTAATAAAGTATTCTCCTCGTTATATGCGTCACAGCAATTCCCTGTTGTCTTCAACAGATAGAGGTGAATTTGCCTACTGTTCGTGAGAGAGTTAGTGGCGGCCTGGAAAAAAAAGCTCCAAGCTAAATGATTCACATTCCTCCCAAGTGATTGTTAATTTCACCTTAATCAAACCTCTGATTGAGTTAGTTATGTTCTTGGTCTCAGTGTGGAAGGAGAGAAAAAGTTTCATTAACTGGCATATTCTTGCACCCCTTCAGCAAGATTTCTCTATGATCCTGTGTGTTGTTGTTGTTTCAAGGACTCAGTTATGATCTTAGAATATGTGGCCAAATTAATGAGTCCAAAACCAGAAAACAAATAATGTGATCCAAAGTAAGAAAAAAAAAACACTTCAACAAGTGGTACCTGTAAGAAGTGGTTAGATCTGCATTTAATTAGACAATGTCATTGGCATTGATGGGAATGTTTCCTTTTAAGGAGCACTTTAATGTTTTGGGTAATTTGTAGAAAATTGCTCTGGAAATGTCTCTGTTTTTAGACTCTTTCTGTTGTTTTAGGTCGTAGTGAAGCCTTGCTTAGACAAGACATATTTTCAGCAAATATATCTGGTTTCTTAAGTTTCTGTAACACCACATCAGCTATTCCTCTACACCTATAATCGTATCCCCCTTCCTGGAACTGATATGTAACTGAGAGATGCTCCTCAGAAGTTGAGAGCCAATTTAGTTTGCGCAGTTAGTGCTATTACATTTGCACTCACACTGTCTCAACACGTGTTAAAATAGAATATATTTCAGCTTTTAAAATTGTACGCTCAGATCATTTTTTTTCTTGCAAAGTCCTGCTAATCTAGACAATTAAAGCACACTTTCTAAGATGCACCGCTTTGTGCTATCTCATCTTCTTATATTTTTTTCAGTTGGAGGACTGCAAAAATAACCGTTTTCACAAAGCCCAAATTAGGCCATATGAAGGGACGGTTTATGGGCATTCATATTTTGATCAATATGTATTTTTTTCATCCAGTTTTGTCCCTTCATGCTAAATTTTGTGATCTCCAATGTTTTCCAGTGAGTTACAAGTAAGTTTGGAGGCCTGTTGAAGATTAAACCAACACTGGCTATAAAGAATCCACGAAAAGGTTTTTTAATTAAACAAATTGTCAGAATAATTTGATGTTAGTATGTAAAAGAGTGATGAGAAGGCACGCTTTATTTGAAGAGTTCATGAGGTGAAACCTCTGGGGACTGTGGCTGTATTGACTTGGCTATATATGGTATTGGTGATTATTGCAAATCCCTGACTAATGTCTACCTGCCTCTCAGGTACTTATCAAGGCCAGTGGATGGGTGGGATGCGCCACGGCTACGGCGTTCGTCAGAGCGTTCCCTATGGCATGGCTACCGTCATCCGCTCTCCCCTTCGTACGTCCATGGCCTCCCTGCGATCCGAGCAGAGCAACGGCACGGTGCTCCACGACCTCTCCTCCCCCGCGGACACGCCGACAGGCAGTCGCGGCGGCTTCGTCCTCAACTTCCACTCAGACAGCGAGGTGGTCACTGGCAAGAAGAAGGGCCTGTTCCGCCGTGGCTCTCTGTTTGGCAGCCTGCGGCAGTTGCGCAAGTCTGACTCTCGGACCTCGATCTCCAGCAAACGCAGCTCCGCTAGAAGTGACGCCACCATGAGCCGCATCAGCTCCAGCGATGCCAACTCTACCATATCCATCGGTGATGGCGAGCTGGGAGATGAGGATCTACCTCTGGAGGACCATGTGGACGCCACCACAACCGAGACCTACATGGGAGAGTGGAAGAATGACAAGCGGAATGGATTTGGTGTTTCAGAGCGATCCAACGGGATGAAATACGAGGGAGAATGGCTTAACAACAAGCGCCACGGTTACGGGTGCACAGTTTTCCCAGATGCCACCAAAGAAGAAGGGAAGTACAAAAATAACGTGCTGGTGCGTGGAATACGAAAGCAGTTGATTCCTCTTAAGAACCCCAAAACCAAAGAGAAGGTAGATCGGGCTGTGGAGGGGGCACAGAGGGCTGCAGCCATTGCCAGGAGTAAGGTGGAAATAGCAGCTTCCAGGTAGTGTTATGTTTTTGGGCATGTGTGTGTGTGTTCATTCATGCTTCTGTATGTGCATGTGGGTGTGTAGTGTGTATACAAGCTGCAAAGACAGGGTAAACATCCTCAAGCCTTTTTTTTTGTTTGTTTTGAGTGGCCTGTTTGACAAAGATCTGCTGGTCCGATTGAAGAGTCGCTCTTGTGTAAAAAGGCATCCCATGACCACATCCCCGACCTTGATTTCGTCAGCAGTCAGGGCTTTTGTGTTGCTAGTGTGATCATCCCTGGAAAAGGTTCCGTTTCTATTCTCTGCACGTGTTTCTCATTCCCGCAGAGAAGGGTTAGGCAACATGTGTGCGTTGTATGCGTGACTAGTGTGTTGCTGAGTACATGTGCATGAGCTGTATAGCCATACCTGCGTCCATGCCAAGTGTTGCTCTGATGTGGCATCTGCTCTTTAACAGGTGGATGAGATGTGACCTTTTCATTTAAAGCCTCCCCCCTGCTGGGGGCACACAGCATTGCTGTGACATCCTCTGGTTTCATTGCATCAGTGGTTTGACTGATGATTAAGGGAGTGTGTACAAGCTGTGAAAAGGCTTTGATGCAATCATGCATGTTTTGATTCTGCTCTCGCTCTCAGAACGGGTGCACATGAATTTGCAGGAATGAGCACATCAGCATTTATACAACCGCAAAGGGAAAGATGTGTGAAATAATAAATCATAATTTGACTTTTCATCCTGATGCACCGATTACTCAGTGAAATCGGTCTTTTGTTCTTTTGAGCACAACTTCAGAAATAAATATCATCCGTGTTAGTTTTGGTAAAGTTTGGTTTAAAAAAATTCAGTAAAAAATAAATAAACTTGCCTACTAAAGGAATCTAAAACGTTAAATATACTTCATGTACTCATCAAAAGAATCCATCCATACTGCACTTCTTTTATCAGCCTTAGGGTTCAAAGGCTGTGTGCATAAAATAAATGCATGTTCAAGTTTGAGACATTGTTTGTGCTAAAGGACTGAACAATTTAAAGCTTTCTAAATATCAATGTTTATGGTAAACATTGCTAGTTTTTGCGCAATCCTGCCAGAAGACAAACAAATAGTACCTAATAGTAACCTCTTTAATACTCACGATCAGTCAGAAATATAGAATGACAGTTTTGACTTATAGTTGAACCCAGATATTTGGAGCAGTACAGTAATAGCAGACTCTCTGAATACTAGACATGCTTATGATTTTACTCATAGTATAATACCGTAAATAGAAATGCTTTATTTTGCAGAGGATATGAGGCCATAGGTCAGAGGTTACATAAGGCAGATTTAACATCTTAAACCACTACATATTGTTTTTTTCCCTGTCGGATAAGATCCTTAAAATCAAAATTCCCTGACCTTGTCAGTAAAAGTCAGGGAAATTCAGCTAATCCTGCAAAGAAAAGAGGAAAAATGGATGTTGTGAAAGAAAGAGCCATTCGATATCCTCTTTGGTTGAGAGGAAGCGGCACATGACCTAATGTGTAGCTTTAAAGGCGCATCAGTAAAAGCGCTCAGCTGATACAAAGTGTTTATGGCAGCAAATGAGGTCTCCTGTTCTAAAGTAAGTGATTAAATTACTAAACTGGGTGTGCTTTTGCATCATGAGCTGTTAAAAAAATCTCAAAACTAACTCCTGACTACAATTAGGGTGTCTTTTTTTTCCGTTAAAGAGTGTGTTTGTGTTACAAGCAGCCAGAATGGCAGGTTGTACGCAGGTTATGTAAGTCTCACTGTACAGTAAACTGCATGCAGAAAGATGCACTCCTATCGATCCAGTTCTGGTCACATGATTCCCTGTCTTTGAATGTGGAATGTACCCAGCGGATCTGGTGGGGGGGTGGAGAGGATGGGGGGCGGTCAGGGGATGGGAACGAGAGAGAGAGAGCGCCAGCAGAGCAGACATAGAGTTAAAAGGATTGAAGTGGGAAAGCCACGGGATAAATGGTGATTGAATACGACTGGAGATGCAGCGAATCTGATGAGCCAGAGCTTTCTGAAGAATCTGGAGTGGATAGGGAAGCAGAATAAAAAGGGCATGGAGAGGACACGCCCGCCCCTCCCCTTTGGATTACTGTACAGGAGAGCTATCCCATCAGCCTCTGGGGTGGAGCTGATGACCTCATGGCGGGAGGAGCCAATCGATAGAGAGCTGGTGCGATGTAGCGGAGTAGAGTCCTGTGGTCCTCGTCTGTGGGTTTTTGGGCCACCCTTATCTATGTAAAATGGACACGCAGCCCCTTCACTGTGTCCATCTGGATGTGGGTGTGGGTGTTTGTGTGGTGTGGTTAAGTGAAGCCTGTGAACTGAGATAAGCGACTGCCATTGAAACGTTCACTGGGCCGAGATGCTGCTCCCATAAATCATTTTTTTTTGCTACAGATCATCAGTTTAGGTATTTTAGTAAGTCAGCAGTGTTTCAGTGTAGAAGCTGTACTCTGGTGGCCTTTTGTTACCTGTCAGCTCCCTACAAAAAACTTACTCCCCACATGCACTCTTCTAAAAAGCAATATGAACACAGTGGTGTGTGCACATTAGTCAAATTAGCCAAATTGCACATCTAAAATAGTAAGACTGGTCAAACAGGTTTACTGTGAGCCAGTCCAGGAAAGGGATCCAACAACCGTGTGTGTGTGTGTGTGTGTGCATGCGTGCACTGTGTTTGATGAGACTGTTTGTTCAGCAGTTAAAGGTTAACCAACAATTAATATACAAGGAAGATAGTTGTAAGAAGCTTGTCTCGTTCTCTCTTTCTCTCTCTCTCTCTCTCTCTCTCTCTCTCTCTCTCTCTCTCTCTCTCTCTCTCTC
>JAOWBL010000013.1:7071345-7079153 GCA_028564865.1 Zenarchopterus dispar
GCGACGTAACCCGGACATTTCTGTACTGATAGAGTCAAACTCTTCTGCGCCCACACATAAAAATATGGGGCCACATATCGCTGCTATTAATGACCAAAGTCCCTGCCAGATAGTACGTACGAAGGAGCTATAAATAATGCTGCTGATGCAACAGCACATGCATCATGGGGTTAGTTGAGCAGTTTTCGAATGACCCAAGGTGCAATCCAATTACACCATGTAATGTGATCTCATTCCATACTTCATCAGATTACTATAATGTGAAGTCATAGTTACCAGTCCAACATGTGTCAGTTGGTAAAACCATAGCAGCAGTTTAAAAAGAAATGTTTCTGTCCTTGATGACTTGGTTATGTCACATAGTTGAAATAATTAGGTCAGGTTTAATTAAGATGTGTTTCTATATTTATATTTTGATTCATGCATTCATTTTATATACCTATTTCATGGGCTGGCTGGAGGCTGTGTGTTGGTTCTGGATCCTTTCCCAGCAAAATAAAGTATTTAAAAAAAACAGGTTTTTTTTGTTTTGTTTTTTTTACAAGATTTGTTCATCTACCTCAGTTTGTTAAAACAGTTGTGTCAAATCTGAAAGATAAAGTTGTTTTGAAGTGCAAGAATGTGACATTTCAAAGCTATTTTCTCTCCACTTCCCTCTCCAATATATTTATCCTCCCTGGTGGGAGACTGCATGAGGGCGAGAAAGAAAGACTCTTGGCAGAAATCAACACACAGCCTCCAGGAGTATGAGTTTGTACCATTCCCAGCACCATGAAAATACTTATTAACAAGCAGAGGAGGAAGCCTGTACACGGTACGTGTAAATCAAGACTGGGATGGGCTCTTTTTTTTGGCTTAATTTGTAGGCACGCTGTTTTCCCGTTTTGTTCTGGATTGAGTAGAGCTCTGTGAGAAATGGCTGAGTATGGTTGTGAGTGGAGCGCTGGTTTCTGTCGACATCTCTGCGATAAGGTTGGGTTTCACCTACATGCCAGAACTGTGTATCTGCAGCTTTTAATCTCTCTGAGAATGGCACATATTTCTGAAGCTTCTTGAGAAAGACTGGGATGAGTCAGCCGGGCCAGAGGGCGAGCAGAGAGGCAGAGGAGAGAGTCATGTGCCCGGTGTAGAGAAGGGTAGTCATGCTGTGGTTCACCTGTCATCATTAAAGATTTCAGTTTTTCTACACCTTCTTCTTCTTATCCTTCCATTACCTCAACGCTCCTTCATTTGCTTCGTGGCTACGGATCTTCATAGGGACACATCCTCCTGTCTCTGTGTTACTTCTGCATTTAGCACAAGTTAATAAGAGTAATGCTCAGTGGAGTGGCTTAAGCATTCAATTAGAGCCACTGATGCGCAGAAATAAACAGCATATCTGTTCAGTAAGCATGTAACATCTCCAAGGATTATCCCTGTCTGTGTGGTCTTGTGAAAGTGCAACCCTCCCGAGAATTTCCAAACGACTGAAGAAAAAATATTGGACAAAAATCCCAAGTGACGGTGTTCAGTGGTGTATAACTCTTTGCATCTATTTAGAAGTGTCATTTTATGTTGGGACGCGTGTCTCCGCACAAGCACATGTCGGAGAAGTTACGCCAGTGAGGTGAATCCAAACCAAGGCCGTTTATTAGTCCATATTTCAAAATGACACCGTAATTAGTTCTGTTTAAGGTTCTTCAGATTCAGTGTCAGGAAATGAATGTAGTCTGTGACACTGTCTATAAATACATTTGCACCCAGCAGGCTCAGCGTGAGCTCAAACCTGCACGGGTGCTTTTCTCTTAGCCGTACATACAGTTTCCATAAAAACATTGGTAATTTTCCGTACACGTCATTTACCTGAACCAAACTGGATAGTTTTTGAGTTCTTGAGTCCAAATCTAAACAAATGCTAAAACTATCCAGTTGTTGTAGTACGCCACCATAATAACTACTTTTTGGCCACGAATGACTGGTAATGTGACTGTTCTGACTGGCTTCCATATTGCATTTTTGGTACATAGTATGCAAGATGCCTACAGGCAATTTTACCAGAACAATAAAACAATCTTGGCATTTTTTTGTATACTACAGATTGTATAGTTGTTCGCATACTGTGTTATAAATTAGTATATAATAATATACATTTTCAAAAATAGCTCAAGTGTATGTAAGAGTAAAATCTATTTGTCTAAACATAACAAACAGCTACTGAAAGTAAAGTAACAAGTCGCGAGTTAAACAGAACCGCTTCAGGACCATCTCCCAGGTCTAATTTCTTCTGGTATTAACTTTCACTTGTCTTTCACTGTTTTCAAAATAACAAAAACTCCATACTAGACTACACTATTTGTGCATTACAGTGACATATGTCGTTTATCACATTTTTAGTAAAGTACAGCAGCTCGGTATATTTCTGTCAGTCATCACTCACCATTATTGTGACTGCTCTGCCTGAACATGGCATTACTGGGTACTCTATAAGATATTCCATCAGTCATTTTCTAATCAACTTGCTACTTTCACCTGCTTCTATGAAACCAGTTTGTCATAAGTGTTTAATTTATTTGGATTTCTCATTTGTTTTGTTGATTAATTTTATTCACATTTAATAAACAGCATACAGGCTTTTGAGTACAGTTTATATACAAATAAGAAAAGAGAAATAATTTTTTTCATTTGAAGGTATGTAATTTCATTCTGTCCAGCCACGTGCTGGGGTCAAAACAGGTGATTGTATTCAGACAAGCCAGGGTGTCACACATCGGAAACTTAAGGAACCAATTCCGTGGATTTACGTGAGTGGGGCTCGGCAGAACTGCAAAGGTTTATCTAACATTAGCGACACATTATTAGCTTTTGCTGGCGTAGTCAAGTCGAGGAGTCGAGTGTTTGAGCAGAGTCGAGGGTGAGCAGCTGCAGACGGGCGGAGCTGTGGAGTGGAGGGGTCGATCTGCATATTCATAGATCTGAACATATTAAATGAAGCAAAGGCACGGAGTTAGATCAAAGCCGTTTGAAGGCATGAATGGGTAATTTTCACCGAGAAACTCATTACATGTGCACTTTTGATGCACAGGGATGAATTATTAGGATTTTTAAGTGTGCGGAGAGTTTAAAACAACTTGCATGTCATTAGACTGAGGAAGAAACTTGAGCGCAATCAGACATAAACCGAGGCAGAGAGACTCCAACCAACCTGCAGGTTTGAACTCTTGTACCTGTGAGGGAACAGAGCTAACAACCACAGTACCCAATCCTCATATCATCATTGTATTGCATAACATTGGACCAAGCTCAACTTTTTAACTCTTTGCCTGGACATACTGTCTTCCCAAGGTCCTTTGCAAAGGTTTTGACCATCCGTCCTCACTTTTCATAGAAAAAGAAGGGAATCCTTGCATTCATCACACGTACTGGACACCAGCTATTACTCCTTATGGACAACTTAGAAGCACCTAGTGTGTATGTTTTTGGACTGTGCGCTTCTATGAAGCCACACAGAGAGCGTGTAAAGTCCTCACAGAAAAGCCCAACCTTCTTGCTGTGAAGCAACATTAATAATATTTGTAATAATGTCATACTTAATGACAGTAATAAGCAGAAACATCATTTTTGAGTTATTCCAGTTCGTTGTCTGTTTTTTTACGTGCACCTGCCACCACAGCCGTGTGTGTTTATCTTCTATATACTGATGCGGCTCACTAAATCTGTGCTGGGCCTCTGATTGGCTAGCTAGGCTGCTTTCACTCCAGATGTTAACAGTTCGGATTAAGGAATTATCACTTCTGCTGTTGCATCACCGTTTTACTTTTCCACCCAGAATCATGTCCTTATGGTGCCGCCGTTGTTGTGAGGTTTGGAGACAATGCTGCCGTGGCTACGCACCATCCACGGCTGTCCTTTACTAAGAATCTTCATCAGTTCAGTGATGCAGAACCTAACCCATTTGTTACTGTACAAATTATTTATTTTTTTAATTTGTGTCATTAGTTGTTATTATGTCACATCTGTCGCCTTGTCAGCGCGTGAAACAGCCATAACGAACGGATTGTGTGAAGCTGTGGGCAGATGTAACTTAATACTAATGCTCCTTTTGGCTTTGCGCTGAAAAGGAAATTGACGGTTGTGTGCTTGTATGTGTGTTTGCGCATGTGTGTGTACGTGTAAGTAGAGACAGTAGGGCGGATGGTGGCAGGAGATTGGAGGAGAGAGCACAGACCATAATTAAAACTATTCCTTAAGCTCAAGTGGTTGCCAGGCAATATGACCTTTGTTCACACAGGTTCAGCTTTGGATGTTGAGCCTCATAGTTAAATGAAATGTGCCGTAGTGCGGTTGTTTGTGTGTGCATTTTTTTTTTAAACAAAGTTGCAAACCTTTGCATTGTTTCAGTTTGTTATACTACATTAAATCTGTCAGAGTTGTGTGCCGGGGACGTGCGCGCGTGTGTCTTTTGCTCATCCAAACAGTGAGCTGTGATGTGTGTTTGTTCATTTGCAGATTCATTAATACACACCAGATGCCTGGTTGGACAGCTTGTTCAAGTATCTCCGGTGGTTACCATGGTTACTGCCTTACCGTCATCATCCGCGTATCAGCCGTTTGTTGATTCTCTCTACAAAGAAAAATAGTAGCTGAGTGAAGAGGCGCTGTTAGTTTAACACTGTGTTTATTCATCCTTGAAGACTTGTGCAGCACGTCCGTTTCCTGTTGGAGGTTTACGACGGCTTCATCGACTCATACCAACAGGGAAATCACCATGATGCAATCGATTCAATAACTCAAGAGCCCTTCATGCTCTTAATAACACAGATACCCCGACTGGCAGTGGGCTTCCTCACGGCGCATGTCAGTAGTGGTTCTTTGAACTTCTCGTGCAGATTTGATGTGTGTGTAAGAGCATTTGAGTTAACGCAGTCATTTGCATGGAAGGTAGCTTGATGAACTAAGGCGCAGGTCAAAAGGTTTTGCATGCATGAGTGTGGTTTTGCATGTTTGTATAGTCGTGAGTATCCATGTCCTGATTTTCAGCATGTGGGCCCTTCGCGTGTGATTGTGCGAGCTTGTGGCACAATCCCAAGTTCAAATACTTGTTTGGATTAGCAACACGACAACAATGAAAAATGAAAATAAAAAAATAAAAAATTTTAAGTGTAGGTGGTCATTTCATTGAAGAGAATGAAATCATCACATGTTGCTTTTCTATACATTATCAAAATTATGGCAACTTTCTTTCTTAATCTTTCCATTATCTAAAGATCTATTGGAACAATTAGCCAATGTGTATAATGAAGCAAATGCCTTAACTCTCAAAAACAAGAAATTTGGTTCATTTTTCAGGTTTTCGTTGTTTTTTTGTTTTGTTTTTTTTTTTTTGAACATGTAAGCCAGGTTTGCAACCACTTCAAGTGTTGATCAATATTTATGCATGGACAATATTAAACCTTCAATGAGAACAGAGTTGCTTGTTTTACAAGTGTTTGGTAGGACGTAATGAGATTAAAATCCATCCATCCATCCATCTTCTTGACCCGTTGTTCCATTTCTGGGTCACGGGGGTCTGCTGGAGCCTATCCCAGCCTATAGATTAAAATCTTGTTGAGCAATAATACCTCTGTAACAAGATAAAAAAAACTTGAAGGAAACCATCCATTCATGTTTTCAGCTTTCATTTTTGGCAGCTGGGGAATAACTTTCAATCCGTGCAATAATGTGCTTTGTATTTTACGGTTTACCTCAGAAGTCGACATTCAGAACTCAGAATCATGTCACACCTGAGCTGACAGCACTGTGAAGACGAGGTGGGAAAATAAACCTTTCCAAATGTCGGAGCAGCCGCTGTTGCTGCTAACACTTTCAGCAATACTTCTTCAAAATAGCTCTGTGTGCGGTATTCACTGATAAAAAACAAACAGTACTACGTGCATAGCTGACTTCATGAAAAAAATAAGGCAGGACTACTATAAACATCTAAATTAGCTGAAGATTTACGACTTCTGTGTCAACAGAACCCGTGGTTGGATTCTGATGTCAGGGTAGAGTAGGTTTCTTTGACTGTCCAAGTTGGAATTACGACATCAGGAGTCGTTCCAGTTGAAACAACTGACTTGGGTCACAGAAAATCCGACTTCTTAGAACAAACGGACCCACTGATTTTACAGTGCAAAAAACAAAGTGACGTTAGCTTGGTTCCATTGTGTTTTTACTGAGAACCACTCAAACAGTAAAACCCATGCTGCACAACTTCAAACTGACAATACCGTTACATCCATAGAGTGTCATTTCTTCATTTGTTCTCCTATTTTTTAAAATCGCTAACAAAAAGTAAATCAAACGCGAGCTTCAGGACACTATGACCCGCTCCTCTTTTGCAAGGCTTCATTTGAAAGCCTTGGCCACCGTGGCTCCCTCCCTGTTTGTGTCATTAGCTGCATCAGCTGTGGCCATGTTTCACTGGTGGTGTTGACACGAACAGCACAGAGCAGAGGTCTGAATCCCCACCAGCGCCCTTCACCAAAACCAGAGGGATCATCTCAGGGAGGGATTCTGTGTCAGTCTTTAAACACACACCCAAGGATTCAAATCAGCAGTAAGCACACTGCAGACAGTTGGCCTTACAGGGCTCTAAAGTTTTACAGCTCTGGGAGAAACATCTTGTTCTCATTAGCACATTCAAATCCTGATATAATGACACACCTGTAAGTTACACGTGTTTCTGGGTAAAAGTAATGAAATGTCTCAGTGCAGCTCTCCTGTGTAAAAAAAACACCAGTAGAAGATTAGGTCTGTTTGTAATCCACAGCCACAAATGTCAGCAGAGTTAGGGGAATTTTCCACGTTTAATCAAAACTGATTCCACTCATTCTTCTTCCCAGAAGTGAAGTCTAGGAACAGGTTTTTAATCTATCTCTACCTGCCAGTTCATCTTCTCTACGATGAGTAAACATGATAAATGCAATACCAGGAGGAGAGTATGAAAAAATATGCTGAATTAATGACGGTGCAGATCAAAAATGATTACATAATAGTACCAATGCTGCTTAAACTCTATGATTTAGGCCTTACATTCCAGAGTATTGTTTAGGTAGTTTGAAAAAAATATATACTGTAATCACTTAACTGACGTGGTCTCAAAGAAATACTTGAAATGGTCTCAAATTCTCAGCAGGATGTTACGTGGCGGATGCATTTAATTTGTTGGCACATAGGGAGCCCGTCTGGAAAGCAGGAAGCATTTCCCATCCTTCTTACTAGAATTTCCTCCATTGTCTAAATTGCCATGGTGATAAATCCCAGCCTCCGACTGAACAGTGAACGTACCCACCGTGACATCAACCACCGGTTTGTTGACTGCCATTTTGAAACTTTGAGTCATTGTCTGTCTGAGACCTAACATCTATCCATCCATTCATTTACTTCTCCTTACCCGGATTTGTCTTAAGGGGCATCAGCAGAATAACCTGGACCCCTTTCTTCTCCCCAGACAGAATACTGGAAAAAAAAAAAAAAGAAATACAACTGGAAAATAAAAGTCCTTGAAAGGTTTATCTTTGTCATATATGACCAGTACGCCCATGGTCACAAATATTTCGTTCATAATTTTTAGTTTTAAGCTAAGCCTTTACTTCTACATCTAACACTAACACCTTGTTATTTCCTCTGACTGACTAATCAATTCAGTTTTTTTTAACACTTCAGAAGTTTACTTCGCTTAGTCTTCGCAATATAAAGAATATAGTTCTGTTCATATATATATATATATATATATATATATATATATATATATATATATATATATAGTGTGTGTGTGTGTGTGTGTGTGT
>JAOWBL010000013.1:7079253-7105062 GCA_028564865.1 Zenarchopterus dispar
CTATCTATCTATCTATCTATCTATCTATCTATCTATCTATCTATGTCTGTCTGTCTGTCTGTCTGTCTGTCTGTCTGCAGTATATTTTGACAATACAAAGGTATCTAATTCAGAAGTAAAAAGGATGCTGAAGATGTGATGGATGAATGGATAGATGGATGGGTGGATGGATTAAGATGGACATTAAAGAGCTTTTAGATAAATGTTGTGTTTGTTGCACTGCCTCCCTAGAGAGCAATAACTAAAAGCCTGTGAACTGTGGAGCGCAAGATGAGTTTAATTTAACGTATCTATAGCTTATATAAAGCATTGCGGGAAGAAAACCAACTTTGCCATTCCTTTCTTCCTTGCACATGTCCGTATTTTGCCACCTTCCATTTCACTCTCCTCTTGTCCTGGTGCTGCATCACACCTCTACTCCCATCATTTTCTGCCTGTCACCTCCCACCTCCAGACATCCTGTGTGGGAACAGTCTGCATCACTTCTTCTGTCTGCCCATGACTTCACTCAGCTAAGATCCTTAGGTTGTGCCACTGGCATGCAATATACAGTCATTCTTCCTTTCACTTGGCAGCACATTTCACACGTTTCAGAAATAGAAGCCTATATGCCCCTCTTGGCAGCATGTGTGTCTGCAGCATGCATGTCATTGGTGTGATGTAACTGCAGTGCCTTAATCTTTTACGTAAAGAAGAGAACAAAGCTGTACTGAGGCAGGTAATGACCAATAAAATTTCTGTCACTCGTCCAGAAGCATGACATGTTCTCCCCTGACTGTGTCAAAACTGAAGTATTAATCTGCAGCTGCTTTCCAGACGTTTGTGGCTAGTAAACACAATTTCAGTGTGCTCTTTGTCTGTGGATGATGCTCAGACTTATTTCTGGGTCCATCGCGGCTCCTCATGCATTTTAATATCTTACTGTCCTGGTTGTCAAAAACAGGACAGCCCACAGTCCAAGGACAGAGAAGTAGTCTGAAATAGAGACATCTGTCCGTTGGGGTCACTCTGGCAGGGAGGCACTGAGGGAGGGGAGGAGTACGGATGCGGTCGGATGATCAAGGGCCGGATGAAGAAGGATCGAGAAAGTAAAAAAAAAAAAAAAAAAAAGCAAAGCAGAGTCATTGATTGGAAGAGAAAAGGGATGGTGAAGTAAAGAGGGAGCGGAAGATGGATGAGCTGAGTTAAGTAGGGCAGCGGGCACAGCTGTCAATACTTACAGTGATGTTTGAACTTTGCATCTGGATCCTTTCATTCCTTGCTGCGCTCTCATGTATTGTTTAAGCGTTCGTTGTCACTGTCTGTTCAAACACGAATGACAAATCCAGCTTTAGCTGATGTTTTTGATATTCTCATTTGATTTAGTCTTTTTCAGAGGGAGGTGAAAGAGGGACATGGTCTCTTTCCCAGGGCTGAGAGTCTCACTGCGGTAGTACTTGTCATTATTTACGTGTTTGCAACTTTCCAAGTACAGGGACATCTACATTATATGAGTGAAGTGTTCATGGGACTGGTTAAGCAGGTTACCTCTGACCTCTCCTTCTCACCATAGCACACTCCCATAATACCCCTCAGTGCTAATGCTAAGCTCACGCTGATCTTCTGCCTTTTGGTCTGCGAACATTTCTCTAATACGGAAGGCGTGAATGCATGACTCGTTTGATAAACTCTGCAGGATTTTAGGCACTGCTGTCTGTTGTGGCTGTTGCAGGACATGCCTCTTGATTTTATTTTTATGCTCATTTTATTTTTATATTTTAAAAAAGCAACCTAGAATAATATTCATGGATGACTTTTAACAGACAGGTTTTTTTTTAAGTCCTATTTTTTAATTAAAAAAAAAACTTTTTCAGACACAGTAGATGCAATAGAGGCTACGTAATATGATATGGATCACAGCCTATGTGTGCTTCATTGTTTCTGCCTTCTGGGCAGAAGTCCAGGTGGTCTAGGGGTAGTGCAGTACTCTAGACTGGATTAAGGTCTTGCTTGGATGTGGCTGTGCGCCATTTGGAAAATCAGGATTTGGATTTGATACAGCAGCACAAGGGGAGGTGTTACATTATCCAAGAGGGAGAGACTGACTGATGCAGCTCGACGATGAGGGAAGGGTGAGGCTGGCGTGGAAAAGGAGTAAGACTCCGATTACAGAGGGAGGCCATTGTGCAAAATCAAATGATGGGAAAGTGTCAGAAGGTGGTTTCAGACAAAAAGAACATGTTTATATTTTATATTACTACTGGAGGAAACTCCTCTTCTGTATCAGCTCCAGGCAGTTGTCATTCATAAAACTGTGTTTGTGGAGTTTTTCGAGCATGAAATGAAACCATCTGTGACATAACTTAAAGGTGGGTGGTAGAGATGATGTACCTGTAGCATATGGTCTAGGGATTTTTTTTTTTAATACAGAAAAAAAAAACTTGTAAACCCTGGAAAAATATCTGTCAGGTAGACCACAATGTCAGCCTCAAGAAACACAGAGTACTGATGTGAACATGAAGTCCAGGATTTATTCGGTCAATAGGTCACAGAAGGATTATATTCTAATTTTCACTTTTTTTTACCCCTATTGGCTGACTGTTTCATCACTTCAGAATTCCTGTCTTGGTTGCGAATGCAGCTGTAAATGTCTATAAATGTTCTTTTGAAGTTTATGTTCATTTACTGTACTCTCAGATGTCATTCATACTTCTGTCATCCGTAGTTCTCATTTTCAAATGTTAGTTTTTGTCTTATTTATGTGTCTCCAGGACGGCCCATGCCAGGACAAAAAGCGAGGCTGCAGAGCAGGCTGCCATCTCTGCTGTGCATGACTCTGAAATTGCCAGAGCGGTTGCCAGGGAGCTCTCCCCCAACTTCTACCAACCAGGTAAACTTTGACCTCAAGCTCATGTGATGCTGGTAGTAAAACTTTAATGTACACCAACCTTAGTTTTTACATGATGCTTTCCTGTCCAAACAAGAAACATTTAGACTGCAGGTGCACCAGGGAGGTCAAGGGGGTCAAGTTCTTTGCGAAATCCAATACTTTTCCCATAGTTAAATTTATCTGAGCATTTGCTCAGCTATGTAAGCAAATATGGTTTTAAAGCAGATTTTCAGACATTTAAACATCACAGGCATATAGATCAAGTTGCAGTCATTTTTTTAAACTCTTACAAGCTCACGAGCAACTTATACACATCTCTTGGATGTTTTACTAAAATCTCCCCTTACTCACAAGATCCCTATTTAGGTCACATCATCCATGAGACCCCATTTTGTCCATAAAGGCTGCATTTTGAGGAATCAGATAACAAGTGGGAGGTTGGGTAATGTGTATGAATAATGTTGTGTGTACAGGTTTGAAGTTGTTTACTCTGGCTGTGTCAGGCTCAGTAATGAGCTTGTTCTTGGTGCACAAATGCACAGAGATTTGTGTTCCTGCACTGTGATTGAAGGCCAGAGATACTGAAGATGATTTGTAACACCACAATGGAGGACTGTGTGTGTGGCTGGACAAAGCCAAGCCTGCTTGAAACAGACTACTGTATTCTGGATGGAAGTCTTTTCTTTGTTCTCAAAGGCCTGGAAATGCTTTCTAAAATTAGCTAAACCCTGCCACCCCCCAAAAAAAGTGTGGAAGCATGCTGGTGCAGGAATGTTTATGGTGGGATTGGAAACATACAATTACAAACAACACACCTTCCCGTTGCCTGAAGCTTTAACAGACACACTGTATAACTTGGTCCACACCGAGGGTGTCGACTCAGTACTTACATCCAATTACAAGGTAAGTTAAGTTTTACAAGACACTGCTGGACAGAGCCCATTACACAACATACACTGCAAAATGTCTTTTCAAATAAAGTAAAATACAGCCTTTTTTAAAAGAAACTTAGAGGACTATTTTAGGCCATTTTGCTAGTTTTAAGAATTCTAGTCAAGAAAATTTTTCTCATCCCACTGGCAGAGATTTTTTGCTTAAAAAGAGTCAATTTTGTCTAGCTTTAGGAATATTATGCTTATTTCTAGAGGGGCTTCTTTTGTGGTATAAATGTTCAGGCAGGTATCATTTCAATTTTATTATTATTATTATTATTATTATTAAAAACATTCCCAGACAGCAGACACATTTGGGCCTAATCTGGGCTACTTTTTAGACTTCTGGCTCAAGTTGTGGCACTGACAAGCACTCTGTGAACGAGACTGTGTCCTAGAGTTTATGAACTGGATCAAACTTGGATCCGATGATCCAGTTGTGTCATGAGCAAGTTTTCACAGCAAGTGTTGTGAGGGCCAAACCTGGCCCAAAGACCCTCCCTCCCCCCTCCCCATGTGCCAGGTTTGGGCCGAACACTCTTTGCTGTGGGGGTTCTGGGGCAGGTGGGGTCAGTGGTGGAACAAAAGAACACAAAGGAGAGCAATGTTCAATTCAGTTCTGTTTAGACCCTTTTCGGTTACATTTTAAAAGTATTCTTTTCATCAAAAAAGCTGTTTGTTTATTTATTTATTTTGTAAATGAACTCAGTGGATGAATTTAAAATGACATTTATGAAACCAAATGTCTAGCAGCCATTTTGATGGACTTGTTATACTGATACTATTGAACAGGCAAGAATATTCAGTGAAACAATGTCTCACCTGCATTTGTTTATTTTTATTTGCCGTGTAAGATTATCCCCAGCACTTCCATTTGGTGTAATATATTTAGGCCTGTGAGCAAGCGACCTTGGGCCTTTGCCAGAAACCACTACAAAATAGTGAGTGACAAATAGATTGACAATGGTGCCCATTCAAGCATGTCCCTCACTAAGCCACAGAACCGGCCAGCCGGGTCCAGAGACTTCTTGCGGCTTGTTTGTGTTGTGGAAAACGGTGGTCATGGCTGGCAGGCTGGGAGATCGCCGGGTTTACAAGTCTGCACAGGAGAGTGTCCTTGCCTTATAAGTAAGATTATGAATGAGAGAGTGGCTGATGTCATAATAGTGTGCAGGACAGGGTGACATCTGAGACGAAACGTTGAAACGTTCTGTTACGTAAGCTCGTCTGTGAAGTCCAGCTGAAAGCCAGACGAGCACCTGCCTATAGCCAAAGTCATTATAAAGAATTATTATTTCGAGTGTGGCTTTATTTATAGGCTTTATTTCATCTGGTACTGGTAAGTCAGACCTTTCTAGGTTTGTAGCTGCTTTGTTGTCGATCCTTTGGCAGAATATGTTAACAGTATGCCCTACTTGTAACGTCCAGGCGAGATGATGTGATACCCTAAAATAAAACTGAAATAGCCTTGTCTTTTCTAATGATGACGTGAAACTAAGCTCTTCATACTGAGTGAACGTCTTTAGCGATAACCTCTATAACTTATCCAAAGTCACACAAGTTTGCTTTGCTTCCTAAATATGTACCTCACCGTCCTGTAGCGTCTAATGAACCCACCAGGGCAACAACCGGGGGTCTAAACCCCTTGTTGCTTGTAATTAGCATTTCAGACTCATAGCAGATTATCGCCAAGATTGGGAGTGTGTGCTTCAAAAGGGAAGAGAGGGTCACAGCGAACAGGACCCTGACCTTTACGGTTGATTCACAAACAGCACCCTGGAGGGGGAACAGTGAGGGTTGGCTGGGCGTGGCCTGTGGCGTGACGTTAATTGGGATATATTTGGTGCCGATGTGTGCTTGCCGGGGTCCAATGGAGGCATAGCTGAAATCCTTATGCACTGACAGGACCTCGCTCCAGCACTCGCAGAGCAGCTGTCACTTCCTTCAGCCGGTTGCCAGCGGGGGTGGGCGCTGGAGGGGAGGAGGAGATGGGGCAGGGAGGGCAGGGATCCTACTCCGCCCTCTTTGACCCAGTCAAGGTGCACTTGAACCAGGTGGAGCCATAAAAGCCAGGGCCTGTCAGGGCTGAAAAGCAGACGTGAGCAGGTGTTGCTGTATATTCATAGCAGCAGGTGCAGAGTAGGTTTTCACTCAGTGGTTTCCTGCAGTTTAACCAATGTGGAAACTTCCCATGACTTTCAAGAACACAGAATATAAACTGTTTTAAGAAACAGCTGACATAATCTTTTTTCCAGATTGCAAAAGCATTTTCCATCTGTGTCATTGCTGAAATATAGTAGTCAACCTTTGAAGTGGATCAAGCCATTTCATCAAAGTTATCCCACAACAATATTGTTCAAAAATCTTTCATAACATGAAAGTCTGTTTTTGATCCACTTCAAATGTTGACTTCACATGCATATGATGACATATTACTGCGTCAAGCTTTTATTAATAGTTTTGTGACTGACAGTAAACGGTAAACAATAGTCTTTCAGCTTTGCAGTCGTTTCCTCATCCTTCGGCTGTTAGACTCTTTTAACAAACCATAAAATCTTCCCATCAGTTACACGTTAGTGTGTTCACCCATGAAGTCTTCCAGGTTCTTCTTTGCATGTGAAAACTTACAAATAAAGCACATGAAGACAGTGAAAACATTCAGCCAGTGGCCACAAACAAAGCGTATTAGTTCATTTACAAGTCTGTGTTTAAATGTGTAATGTATGTTTGCCTGTGTGTGGCTGTGGGGAGTGCGGGAGCAGAAGTAGTTATCGCAGCTCCTGCCGCCCATCTGACAGTGAGTAGGATGATGAAAGCTGGAAGTTGAGTCATTAATCTCAAATTTAAGAGAACATGCTGAAACCACAAGCCACAGAATGCATGGACTAAATAATACAAGTATGAACATCCAAGGCTGAAAATGATAAATAATGATCATAATAATGAGTTCAAAGTGCCAAAAACTGTAATTCCTTAATATGCCACATGGGGCATGCTCCAAAAGTGAGTCAGTCCCTTTTACCTTGACAAGTCATCGTAAAGCTTTTTCTCGTTGATATGAAGTCTCCACAGAGAAGATGGGTGAAGAAGAAATGGCCTCCGGATGCCATACAGCCAGTCAAAAACATGAAGCATGTGATACAGACACTGCAAGAGTCAGACTATTATTAAAAAAAAAAAAAAAAGATTTTCAAAATGAACTGTATGAACTGGGACAGTCGGTAAATGACTTGGCCAGTAAAAGCCTGTTGATCAAAGGGCTCATAAGCAATTCATCTTGGTTGCTTTGAATAGTTGCTTCTGCAGGAGTCATTAAGTTAAGTCCCTGCTGTGATTGGTTCGGTATCTTCTGTGGCGATGGAGTGGAGGGATAGAATTTTCTCAGAGTCAGTGGGTTTCACTGGACGGGGCCAAGCCAGTTGCACAGATTTTCATGTTCAAATAAACAACTTTAGTGCAAAATAAAAACTTGTTCACATCAAATTCAAACACTTTGAAGTTCTGGTCACATTATGACAATCCCATGACAACTTTTGCCACTATTTCACTTAGATAGATTAAAGTTATACATGATCTTGACACCTAATATCTAATGGTAGCGTTGTTCATCTTTTTATAGTCAACATGACCTTTAAATAATTCAGGATATATTGTTCATGCTAGAATATTAATAGAATTTTAAAAAAGCAGTCAGTACAAACTACCCTTCCCCAAGGTTTATGCTCTATTTTGCTGTTTTAAAGAAAAACGATAAGATTCATTCTCGAGCACTACCCCTTCCTTGAAACAAATACAAACGGCTCCTAAAATACTTCCCTAGCTTGCCAGGTGGACTAATTAATCAAGAAAAACAAAGAGGAAGATGTGATATTATAATGTTACATAGTATTTATTAGTTGATATTTCAAATACAGACCTAAAAAAACAACTAAATTGGTAGTTTGCAGCTAGAAATGGATGTTTCTTTCCCTGGCGACTCCCCTCTGTACACCCAAGAAGTCAGCAGTTGAGACCTGTCATCACTCACGGCACTACAGCAGCTTTAGCTCAGTGTTCGATTCTCAACTCTCCACGTAAATCACGTTTCAAGTGGAAAAATACACGTCCACACACTATTTGGCCAAACATTCCCTTTCAACCCTGCAGTTTATAACACTGGATTATAAACTGCTGCCTCCCTCATCTGAGCCTGGATTGATGCGCAGTGGCAACAGATGTGATAACCGCACATACTGTACTCCTTCCCCCCAATGCACGCGCACACACACAAACCTCTACACACACACACCCAGGTTTCAGAGAAGCTTCCCTGTTGTCAGTCCTGTTCATCTCATATTAAGGTCAGGAGGAGTTAGGCTGGGTCATAAACAGCTCATCCGCTGTGTTTTTTTGGGTGGATAATTGTGCGCATGTAATTGTGTATGAGACAGTGAGGGCCTGCGTATTGCTAAGAGTGCACTGGAGCAGAAAATGTGCAATGGATTAACATGAGAAGACCTGGCAATCTGCAGATTAAACAAAAGCTAGTATTCTAATAACCACAAAGAGAGACAACAGTGATATCAGAAGAAGCATATTACACTTGAGCTTACAGCTGAACTCGAGGAACATGAACTTTTCAGGGCATAATTTAAATGACACACGTAATTCTCAAAACCCTGAAGCTCATATCTTTATTTATGTCATTTTGAGTCATAATGTCTTGGCCATGTCCAGCGTCATGGCCTAGTTTAATGTCCCTCTTTAGACGGCTGCAGACTCAGCCCAGTTAGTCAATATTCAGATGAAAGAGCTGAGTCCCAGAACATGTTCCAGCTGACCTGGCAGGATGCTGTGGTTGATCACATCTTATAAATCTCTGTCAAGAGGTTCTACGCTCTCTTAAAACATCTACAAATCAAACTCACAGTTCCCATCCTGATCCATCTCGACCGTTTCTCTTCCATGTTGAAACAATGTAGCGAATTTAACAAGGCTGCTGAAGTGGAGGGCGCAGTTTTTCATGACTGTGGGGCTAGGGGTCATTTAGGTGTCCAGAACCATTCAGAAAATGCCTGGAACTCCTTGCAGGAATCTGTCCCCAAACAGAGTGAAATTACTCAGGCTCACCCATGGAGCCCTAACTCTTACGGAGCTATGTTGTGAAATTAGGGTTGGAAGATATGTTAAGTCCCACTGATGTTTAGATATCCTCCTGTCTCTTTGTAGTGGGTCTTACTGATTGTAGCGGTTACGAAACAAATTAAGAGTGCCATGCGACTGTAAAATACTTGAGGCTTATGAGTTGAGTTCTGAGACTCCAAAGATTCCACCATAAGGCCATTTCCACTAGAAGGGATACACTCGTCCCCCCCGGATTAAATATTTGCATAATTGTCCCAATCAGTGGTTCTTGAATTATGGTGTGCAATCAAGTATGAGACTTTGCAAAAGTCCTTCAAACTGATCTCTGAGATTAACAAGTTTTCAGCCTCAATCAGGGAGTCAAGGAGTCTCTGTTTAGAGTTAATGCGCAGTAACTTTAGAGTAGCTTTAACTGATGCTTTTGGTAATGCATTTAATGATAATTCAAATAATAATGAGACAGATGTCCACCTTTAAGATGTGTCTTACCTCTCTCCTCTCTTTAGGACCGGACTACGTTAGACAGCAGTTTAAGGAGCCTGTGGAGATTAAAGAGGTCCCAGTTGAGAAGAAGGATAACTCCCCAAAAGATTCTCCCCACTTTTACCGCAAAGGCACCACTCCTCCCCACTCTCCTGTGGCCAGCCCCGAAGCCACGCCTCCCCCCTCACCTGAGTCCAGCAAGAAGAAAGGCCAGATAGCCAACAGCATCAGCCGCAAAACCAGCAAAGAAGAAAAACCATCCCGTAAGACGAGCAAAGAAGAGAGGTCAATTTTTAAGACCAGCAAGGAGGAACGGTCCAGTAGGAAGCAGAGTAAAGAAGAAAGACTGACTGTCACTGATGGCCCCAAGAGTTCTTATGCACACACCGAGGCTCCACCTAAACCCTCTAAAGTTCAGCAGCCTACTCCAGCACCTGCACCTCCTCAACAGCCTCCTGCAGTTCCAGTCAATGGCCAGCTCCACAGCGAGTACCACAGTTACTACGTCAAAGCTCCTACAAAGGTCCCTCCGCCCCCAGAACCTGAAGACGCTGAAGAAGAGCCTACTGCCCTGGCCCTGGCACGTATGCCCCCTCAACCTAAGTCCTTCAGCACCCCTACCCCTACTCCTAAACCACCCTCCCTACGGGATAGCAAGAGCGACCCGAAACTCAGGAAGCAGGATTCCCTTAAGCCAAAGAGCCTTGCTGAAACAAAGAAAGCTAGCATGGAGATTGCAGAAAGTATTGAAGAAACAGTAAGTATCATTGGGTCTTACTTGCTAATGTGATGTTCAGACCAAAGACGAAGCAAACTATGTTGAGGCACAATGGTGTCATCCACTTGCACTACTGCCCGTCAGCGTTAAGCTTCTTCCAATGTCATTTAATACATGCAAATGTTTTTCTGTTTAACGAATTAGGCATAAATATCCTTTTAATAACAGAAGCCAACCAAGACAGCAAATGTAATATGGTTGTGTACTAGGGGATTAACACAAACAATGCATTTAAACAGCACAGAGGCAGCCATCTAATAAAATGTGTGGTGAAGTTCATTAACTATTCATTAACTTAATTAACTGTCAGCAGCGATTTGATGAGGAGACTATTTTCAACTTCCATCATCTGCTACAACCCAGAATTCATTAGTTCTTACATGTAATCACGACAAACACATAACTTTGTTCTCTGTACAATGCTAGGACACAGTTAAAATTCATCCCATGTGACATTTAAAGTGAAGAAAACAGACAATTATTAATTCTCTGAAGTGTTATGTAACGTATTTGTTGGCTGAGACTGGTGACAACAACAAGGAAAACGACGGCTACATACAGCTGAACATTTACCTATGCTGGACCGTTGGTTCTTATGTGCCTTAAACAACCACTCACATTTCTTCTCATGACTACGCAAGTAAGGCGGGTGTTTTGACACAGTTCTGCCCCCATCTACAAGTTCACCAGTTAGCACTGGGTGTGTAGCTGCACTTTGGCTGACCTGAAAAGTTGAACTTTTCTCAGCTTCAGTTTGCCAACACTTCACCCCATTCGAAGGTAGCTGTTGACACATCCAGCGGATACGTATGACTGTTCGACCATCTCAATGACCTCTTGATTTTTTTTTTAATGTTTTGATGCACAAGAATAGCTTAAATAGCTATTTATCTTATAAAAGCCTCTTAACATTTTGATATAAGCATCTATTATCACCTGAGCCACATCCAAGACACTTTTACTGATTTTGTTAAAACATCAGAACAAACACTAATACAAACTATTCAGTGCAGTACTATGTAATTTTTTGTGATATCTGACATTGAATGTACTTTTATTTATTTTGCAGGGTCCTAACTCAATCCTTGTTGCTATGGTAATGCTGTTGAATATTGGCCTTGCAATTATATTTGTCCATTTTTTGACATGATGATGCTGTTTCTCAGGTAAGTGAAATTTATATACATTCGTGCTGTTTTTATAGATCCACATTTGCCCCTAAACTAACTCAGTGGCACAGTCTAATGATTCTGTCTTTTGGGATGTCTTGAATGCTTAGTGTGCTATGATGCATAACTAAAATTTAACAAAGGGCCGATCAAATCCAAACTGTTCTATGTTACAGTGAAACCATAGCAACTGGTAAAGTTGCATCGCTGGCCTTGAAAAGTGAAAATGGTGCCAGTGAGACACGGGGGCGGCTGGAGGTGTTTAGGAATCAGCATGACACCGAAGAGAATCGGGAGGATGGCATCACTACTATCAATCTATCTTTGGCCTTCTTTTAGGGCCAGCCCTGTGAATTAGCACTCCTTTGGTTTCTCTCGAAGCTGAAGTGAAAAGTCGTGTCTAGTGAGATGAAAAAAAAAGTTTAAAATGCAACCAAACATACACAGTCTGGAAAAAAAAAGAAGAAGAAGAAGTTATTGAAACCCACACTGTGCTGATCCAAGCACAGGTCTCCGTAGCCCACTTCCTCTGCCTTGGCAGGGATAGCAGTGGGCTGACGGACCTTGCTGGAGGAGTGTGGAGATGCACTTTTAGATGATGGGAGCAAACAGCTGCCTTTCTATTTTGCCATCTGACGTTTTGATGGGGAGATGTGAGCCCAGCCCCAGGGCGGCCAGGGATGGGGGGGTCGGGGTGGGTGGCTTGGGGCTCGGGTGTTTGGTAGGTTTTTCTGGGGTTCACGCCCCCGTTGAAAGAAGAAACTGGGCACAGCCGTTGCCAGCAGTCAGTGCTAGCACGGTCACTACCCAGTCTTACTTTGTTAACCCAAACATCACTTCAGCTTTCTCAAGCTCCGTCCATTGTAATCCAGGATACACTGCTTTGAAACACTCCCCGTGCATGGTACAGTTTTAACATTTTGTTTTTGTTTGTTTGTTGTTCAATGTAGCTTTTTGTTCACTGTTGTTCTCTGAATGTTGGTTACCTGCAGTCATTTGCCCGTTGAAATCTCTTCACTGAATGAGTAAATAAAGTTTTCCCTTCTTATTTGAATTTTATTCATTTCTGACAGCTGAACTGTAATTTGACAATACACATTCATGTAACTGAAAGTGCAATATGTTTTCTTTTTCTTTAAAAGGCTCATAATTTATTTTGCCAAAAAACAGTTTTTTCTGTTTTTATTTTTGTCTCACGCAAATTTTAAATAGCCTGGTTTTGAGAAAAGACATTAATTGATGTCAGGCATTGAGATAACAAGCTTGGTTTGTACTTTAAAAGTCAGATAACTCTCTGAGAGTGAAGTATCAAATGTTTTATGTTATTTACAAAACTGGATGTAAAATGATTTAACTTTACATGCCCAGGCCCTTTTGCTTGAATTTCTTCACTCCGTTCTTTGCTTTAACTCTTTCACAACACCGCGAAGAAGCGAAACTGCAGTTCACACAGCTGCTTGAGTAGGCCCGGCAGTGCTTGCATGCGAATGAGACCGGATCTTGTGGACAGTGGAAGTTTATTCAGGTTGAGACCATGGGGAATGTGGCTCCGGGGAGAAGGAGAGATGCCTTTTAGAAGTCTTTAACAGTGCTACTGTTTACCTCAACAAAAAAAAAAAAAACAAAACAAAAAAAAAGATGAGGAAAGGTTAAAGGGGGGAAGCAATGCCATCCTTGTCTTAACTCTGTTGTGTGCGGGATATTCTGACTGTTGTCAACACCTGAGTCATGCTTTTAACTTGCCTCATTCTAGCTGCTTGTAGTCTTTGTTGCAGGTATGGCATGAGTTTCTTTAATTTTCAAAGTGGTTATTTATACAGTAGACATTTACTGTCACCTTTACCAAGATTAACTATTTATTAATGGTACAACTAATGTGTATGTGAACATTGGTCATCATGAAAAGGGCTTTAATATGTCTGGGTTTTCTTTGCTGCGGTTCTGTGTTGAGAGATTTCTTGATGATATTGATTATAAAATGAGCAGCATATTAAACTGAGACAATTGCTCAGCCAGTTTGACGTTTGCAAACTGTCCTCAAAACTACTGGGAAACTAACTACTGAAATTTACTAAAGAAATATATTGTATAGACGATAAAAAGGTGAAGTCTGGCATTTTAGAAGGTTTAACAGAACAGCCTGTTTGCGGGTTATTATAATTTTTTTTCTCTTTTTGAAATGCAGCATTGCATGTTGGAGACATTTATATATAGATTATTATATACTATTTGTAAGGATTTTTACAGAGCACAATTCAGAATCTGGTATGAGTCGGTATTTTTCTAACAATTTGCACACCTGTATTTTGACAATGAATATAACTTGTTTGTAATCAGTAATGTAATGCACATATGATAATGTTTGACAGTGGAAAAAATACTTTATTTCTAATTGGTCATACTGTATATGTACCATTTGGGGATGTGATCAGCAGATGTACTTGTTTGAGGATTTTTGGAAATAACAAGGAACTATGGGAGACTTTTGATATCTCATGGCTAATGTTGCCCCACTGATTTGTGCAAAGTCTTTGGAGATGAAGTTATGTGTATAACAATAAAGATATTATGCCTTGTTAAACAAAATTATGTTTTCTTGTGGTACTTTTATGCTTTTACTTTTTTGAACCAAACACAACAGGTCAGCGACGGGTTTTATGTGATGACTCAAACAAAAGTGTCCAGAACAACCAACATGGCTGCAGAATAGGTAATAACACTTTGGATCAACAAGTTTTTACAGCAAAGCACACTAAAGTCATTCATCACCATTCCTACTGGAAATATGTTTGTGACCTTGAAATCTCCTGTAAAACTGTAAAGTGTAAAGTCAGCACAACTTGACTGGAGAATTTCAGGAGACAGCGACAGCCATGGTTTAAAAACACCTTTAGTCAGTGTGGATTTACTACATTTCTCAGGAAACCTATTAATTTATTTGTTTACAGTTATTTTGAGATATATAGATATATATATATATATATATATATTATATATATATATATATATATATATACATATATATATATATATATATATATATATGTAGACACACACACATGCATACACACGACATAATGAACTGCCCTCTCCAGTATTATAGGTGTCTGTTTTGGAATAAGTACTAAAAAGCTGACATTGAATGCATCAATGGCAACAGGCCACGGCTGCTGATTGTTGAGTTTAGATAATATTTGAATGTCAAAGAAGTCAATCTGAAACCACACACAACCCAGACATTTGCATGATATGCACCACATAACAAATATACTTAAAAGAAAACCCTTACTTATGAGACATTTATAGCCATAAAATCCAGGATGGATTGACTTGACGGGTACCAGGATTTCCACTAGTCTTATGTCTTAGATCCTGCTTCGTGTTCGCTTTCATGTATCTCCAAGGAAATGTTGGCCTCATTTTAACCTTCTCATAATGAGATCCGCTGGGGAAAGACCAGGCATGAAATCAAAGCATCTCTGTCGCGCTCTCGCTTTAGTGGTGCAAGTACAGGCAGGTACCCCAGTTTGTCTCAGGTCAGTTCGTACTGTTACCACTGCTGACCGGCTTTGGATTAGTGTAATGTTACACCAGCAGTCGTATCTGCCTGGACAAACCAAAACCATGCTATCCCTAACTCTGGGAGACAAAACAAAAACAGCAGGGAGTCTTACCTGTACATACAGTTATATACAGGTCCCAGTTTATACAGTTTTGAAGTTAATGGCCAGTATGTAAAACATGATATACGAAATAATATAACATTATATTTCACTGTAATCTGTAAGGCCCTTCAATGGACTGGCAACCTGTCCGGGTTATCCCAGACAGGTTGCCGGTCCAGGCGATAGGCAGGGGCGATATCCCTGCCTATCGCCTTTAATGAGCTGGGATACACTACCCTGTACAGGAACCAGCGGGTATGGAAAATAGATGGATGTAATCTGTAAAGTGTATACTAAAGAGACAGAGAGTTTGCTCTTAAAGGAACATTCTGGAGGGCACTTAAAACCCACTATGTTGAGCTGAACTTGTCAGTGATAGTATAGAATATCTCTGTTACTATTCTTACATGGCACAGCAAAGTGCACAAGATTTGGTTGCACCAGCCAACTCAGACAAATATAAACTAGACCTGTTAAATGAAGCGCTCCTGTTTTACTGGACATTTTAGTGAAGGTTAGGAGTTTTGATCTGGAGTAAGAGTCTATAGAAGTTTGATTCAAACACTTTTATTCCCCAGGTGGATGCACCATCAGTTGAACATTTCATTTTAATTGTGTATGACCTCCATAGTTTCTCCTTTTTATTTATTTATTTTTTCATCTGATGGACTTGTCAGACATTCTGTTTTTCAAGTTGCCATGACTACAAAATGACTCCCGTGCTGCAGTGGATAGAGTCTGTCGTCAATAGACCGATCTTTAGCCCCCTTGCATCTGAAAGTGTCCTTGGGAAGGGAAATTGTGCCCCCAGATTACAAAAAACCCAACCAAGTGGTCCCAAGTCCGAGTTCTCACGGCACCTGTCACAAACCCCAATAAATGAGAAGGATGGTGTCAGGTAGGGCATCTAACGTAAAGCCTGTGCCAAATCAGTATCCATGGCCGAAAAGCAAAACCAGAGCACACTTTTGGGAAAACTAAAAAAAAAGTTTTTAAAGTTGTTTTTTCTTGTAGAATGCTGTTTATTAAGTATACCACATACACAATAAACTATTTTTTGGGCTATATTATTATAATAGGTATTAATGCCTTGCAAAGTGCAGAGACATTCTTCAGTAATGAGCATTTGCATTTTGCCAATCCATATTATGCAGAACACAATGATCCTCCAACATGTCCTAAAAGGGGGGAAGCAGAAAGAAGAAGAAGTCAGTTAAAATAATTAAATTAAAAAAAAGATTCTTACAAAGGAAAAAGGTCAGATTTAGAGACACATAATGCAGGTGTTCTATACTAAATCAACAAAAAATTTGTTAAGCAGTCCTTGATATGAATTAGAGAACAAAAATATGAATAGAAATATATTGTAATTGATTTAATTCTCCATAAATGAAGAAACTAGTTTTTATCAAATCAAAAACTCTTTAAATACTTCGTTTTATTCACAACTGAAATGTCAGTTATATCATTTATATCTCTGTTAAGAAAATTGGTAAGGTGACAGTAGAAAGTTCTTTTTGTTGTAGGAGGCAGATATTAAATCAAGTTGTCCATGACATGCTTCACAAAAGCTGATATTTGATCATAAACAATAAAAACACCAATTTATGTAATATGGGGTATAGTTCTTTTTATTCCATGACAAAGATGCTGTAATCTGTTACCACCCACACCAGCACGGTGTACTGTAACATTCTGTATGTGTGAACTAGAAGCCATTAATAGCATTCACACACTCTAATGGTAAGCTGAAAAGGATTTGTTCAAAGAAATGATTCTGAATTTCCTAATTCTAGTGTTTGTTAGTCCTAATAAGAAATAAACAAACTTGGTTTCAAGAACGATATATTATTTTTACCATGTTCTGCAAATCTCGGATTGTTAGACCTCTTACGGCTGTCTTAACATTCAACAGACTGAAAACAAGTCTTTCTCATGAGTATATTTATCTTCCCTTCTGAGTAAAATGCAACTTGGTTGTGCTTCTAAAATTGGACGAAGGCTTGTAGGCAGCGAGGGGGCCAGCGTTTTTCAAAACTGTTGCTAAGACATCAGCATCTCCTTTCCATGCTCTGCATAGCTAGCCTAGCTGAGCATCAAATCATCTGTTACACCAACAGGAACAAACGTTCGTTATAAAACTATAAACCGGCCTTTCTGTCATTTAAAGCAAACTATTATCTGCGTCTCATTGTTTAAACAGGGAGCACTTGTCATAGACTGCAATACGCTTCTTCCCACATGCTCTTTTTGTCAACACTAAAAGACAAACACAATTCAACTATGTGCCATTTAAGCATGGTGCTATCTGCGTCCTGTTTATTTAGTGACATGTGAGTTATGCTGAAGATGTTTTCATAGGGGTCTGTGTGGTGAGTCATTATGGTTCAAACGGGCAAAGCCTGAACAAAATGCATTAGCCTCAAGCTTCTGCGAGTAAATGGTTGTCACATCTACTTATCTGCTGTTTGAAGCTTTCGTCGTAAATGGAGAACAGGCTGTATTCTCAGATTTGCACCTTATTCTACGTTGCACTCGCAAGCAGGTCATTACCAAATCGCTTTGTCTCCACGACTAAATGAGTCGCTACTGTTGAAACATCTCTGTGTTGCACTGAGCATCCCACGGGCCTTTTACTTTCAAGGTTGTCACTTTGTAAAACTTTTCAACGTCACACAAAAAAGTCAAACCCCTATGTCTCCACAGTACATCCGTTTGATAAACAGGTTTTCTATTTTTCCAAGAAACGTCTCAAGAAACTCCACCATTGTACAGGCTGCATGAGGGTCCGAGCAGCAAATGCACCAAAAATGCCTCAACGTTGTTGTGTGAGTATGGATTTGTGACGCCAGAGTGACGCCGGAGATTTTTCATTGCTTGGTATCTGGCAGAACATATTTTAAGTGCTGTGAAAAGGAATGACAGCCTTACAAAGTGGTAAAAGCTTTAGCGTCCCAGGAATGTTTTGCAGCCCTGAAATGCATGACTTAATGTGTGCTGACAAAGGAAATGAAACTGACGTTGCAAAACAGCAAATAGTTTGGATTAATCCTATCAAATATGAAACAGATAAAATTACTTTGACATTCACGCATGAAATTACACAGCACTGCACAGCATTAACATTAATGTACAACATTGCACTCTCCCCAGGAGAAATTAAAAAGATTAAGACAAAGTGAGACTTGCCGGGCACTGTGAGTGGCTGCAGGCAAAAGGACCCTCAAATTCACAGTGACAGGCCTTTCCTTCTTTTCAGAGAAGAAACGCCCAAAGACATTCCTCCCCCTTCGTTTCATATCACGACTGAAATTTTGACCTGGTTTCATTCAAACACAGTTCATAAATGATCATACGAGATCCCATTTGACCCATTTAATAGTCCAGTAACTAATACTGTTCAAATATTGAAAATGGGGTATGTTGTTTAAATGAAGGGAATGCCAAGGCCATTGAACTTCATATATTTATGATAAATGATGAGCAAAAAGTAGCGAAATTGATGAAAGATGCATAAGTGAAACTGGCATTGCAATATCTACACATTTGCATTCTTGTAAAATTGTAAACTGGGTTTAAAGTAGTACATTTAGACTCCTAGACAAATACTTAAGCATAAAGATGGACGGGTGTCTTTTGTGTAAACTGCATTTGTCGTTTCTGAAACAGTTTCTGAAACATATAGAAGCACAAAAAGGAGCGATCTCAGAAAACAGAGTTGAGTTGCCAAACGTAGGGGGATTGTTGATATTGCCTGCCACGACTAGAGCGTTTGCATTTACTTTGTGTTAAGGAAGACCTGTTCTGAGGGCCCACAGCAGCCTCCCCAAAATAGAGCTGAGAGCAGCTGCAGCCGGGTGGCTCGAATCAGAGGGACATCAAAGCGGCTGCCGCCACCCGCCCACTCTGATCATAAGTACTAATGGTGTAATGGGCAACTGGAAGGTCAGTGATTGTTTTCTGTTAGAGGTTACTTGAGCTTTCTGAAGCACAGACTGGCATTAGAACTGAACTTGGTATTATTGGAAGACAAACACTGGGTCAGACGTCACTTCTGGTCATGACCCACTCACACCTGTGGCTGCAGCGAACATAGGTGATAATATGAAAGAAAAAAAAAACTGGCCAGAGAAAAGAAAGAAAATATTTGTAAAATATCAGTGTGTATATGAGGAAGAGCGTAATGAGAAATACCAATAAAATGCATTAGCCTTGTGCATCAGGAGCATTACACCCCAGCAGAAAGCACCTCTGGGTCAAACGGCACAATTTACAGGCACGCACAGTATTCTACTCTCAGTGTCATGGCTCAGATAACTCTGCGTCCATTTGGAAGCCTCAGATTTCAACAGTCATCACTTTTCCTGCATGAAAGAACTCTAGGCAGGATCAGGGCAAAGTCACATTCTGAACCTGGCCATGGCCAGGTACTTTTCAGCAGTTTCAAGACTCTGACAAACTTTCCTTGCTTGAAGGGATTTCATGAGGTGACATTTAGGGTTAGGTGTTATACAAATAATAAACTAAATGAAATCACTTAACATGTAGGTGTTTTAATTACTCTTACAATATTAAGATACATGTCAGTGCCATAGTTATTACTCTTATAACTGCCCCATCATAATATATGAACTCAAAATAATGAAAAATATATCCAATTTCTTTACAGAGTGGACCTTGGAGAATGCATAAGAGTGCAGGGTACATGCCTTCTGTGGTCAGTCTCTAGATTTATAGCCCAGCTAAATGTCTCTGTCATGTCTTCAAAGCACCTGCTCTTGCTCATCACAGTGAGAGAAGACATTGAGGGAGGTTAATCTTAAACATAGGCGCCCCCTGCGGAATGATCTGCACAATGTCCTGGAAATCACTGTAAATTTGAAGAGTCATCTCATCCGTTTATCAAAATTAATGAGAAAAAAAAACTATATAAAATTGCAAAAATTCCGTCATCAACCACATTCTTACCTAAATAAAATATTTAGCTCCACTGTCTTACGTAGGAGAGTGAATGGGTAAATATCTTGCTTCCAGGCTGAGTTTTGCACATTGTATTTTTTTATGTGGTTAGTGATTGATTATGTCAAGAAAAAACGTTTCCTTGTGAATATGATGATCTGTGCTGGTTCCAAAATATTTTAGACAAGTCTCCCAAAAAGAGAATAATAATTTCCTGCGAGTCGGGCAGAATAAATGCAAAGGGGGAATATTCTTTCTGCAAGTTAAATTCCACGGAACTAAATTATTGCGGACCGGTTTACGTGCAAAGTGGTTCCGGGTGTGGCTAACAACGTTAGCTGAAGTAAAATCTCCGCCACAAATTCAACCATACACCGGTAAGAAACGTTGTTATGTCTCAGTCTTGTGCTATTACGAGTCTTCATGTCTCAGGCTAATTGTCAGATATCCGTTTTAAACCGCGAATAATTTCTGAATAAAATATATCGAGTGTTTGGAAATGCGACGGTACGTTAGTTAGCCCAGCTAAAGCGAAATCACTTCAAAATGTTTAATTTTTTTAAATATAGACAGACGTTACCGCTGTAGTTAACAGAATTTCATTAAAACAATATTTGTCTTCAGAATTATCCTAGTTAATTCATTTCATGTAGGTGAAAGTAAACGTAACGCAAAAGTGACTTAATATTTAAAGGCCCTGTTTAAAGGTTGCATTAAGTCTAGTTTTGAATTATCGACCAGTTTTAAGCCGAAACGACTTTTTTTTCGACTGTATTTCTGTTCTAGCTACGTACAAATTTTATAATAGAAATATTTAAATTGTTGTTCTATGTTCACTTTTAGGTTTGACGTTTGACAGGAATTCCAAGACAGGATGGGTGAGACACGTTGTTTTTTTTGACGTCACTTTCCTAAAAGCCCATATTGTTTGATAATTTATTTAAAGTCTGTGCTAGTATAGGGCCATGGCAGTGTCATATCCTCAGTGCCTAGCAATTTCTGTTTTTTTGATTCTATACTGCAGGATTTGTCTTGCATCTATTTGACATTGTCAGTTTATGTTGCTGCACAGATGGTGAGGAGAGGACCTTCGGTGGCTGTGAAGGGCCAGATGCTATGTACGTCAAGCTGATTTCCTCAGATGGCCACGAATTCATAGTGAAAAGGGAGCATGCCTTGACATCTGGGACTATCAAAGCCATGTTAAGTGGTCCAGGTGAGACTTTAGGAAAAAATCTTTAAGGATAAAACTGGTTATTTTGTTATTGGTATACCTTACTTGAATAACTGGGTCATCCACAAAATGTACTAAACTAAATTACAACACTATACTTAAAGGAAAAAAACGTTATTATTGTATTTGTCCAGCAGCAATATGTTATTTTTGGCAATAGTGGGTTGGAATCTTAACTGAACAGTTCATCTAGTGCTGAAAACTCTGAAAAGTATTACTCTTGTGAAGGTACTGAAGAAGAGACAAGTCTTCTTATAAATTCTGTTACATTTAACTACCAATCTTACAAATGGAAGCTCTGAGCCATGCCTCAGTTCTGTCTGAATGCCTGAAAATCCTGACCAGTCACAATTAGTGTCTTTTGTAATTCTATAACTTCTGGCTCCATTTAAATATATTTTATTTATTTATGAACTGCCCTATTAGTGACATGCTACTAATTATTCTCAGTTCATTGGCAAATAGTTCCCCAGATTTTATTTAGATTTTCAGGTCTCCAGTTGCGCCAGAGCTCATTATTTGCTCTTTAGAGGTGGTCAACAATTGGATCAACACGTGTAATTAAATCAACTTGGTAAACAAAATTTTAATTTAGAAACATTTGAATAGCCCTGATGCCTCCCTCCCCCCAACCTTTACATTGGCACTATCACTTTTTTTTCACCTTAAGAGTTTTCTTTTTTTTTTTTCCATCACACACAATTTGTAATGAAAAAATATTGTAGTTAAGTAGCTCATTTATTTATGCTCATCCAGTTGGTTAAATTTGCAGTGTTGCACTTCTTGTCTTCATTCTATTTGTTCCAGGTTTTATAGGAAATCATGTGGGTGATGCTGCTTATTGGACTGCATTTATATGGACTGGAGATTAAATTTACCACTCCAGTTGGTGGCACTGTAATCCCTCCTCAGCCACTGTGTTTTGTTGCTACAATCTATCAATCCTGGAATACAGAACTTCCTGCAAACCTTCCATTTTTCCCATTCCTATCCTTTTTCTGTGTTGGTTTTTAGTGTCTTCTTACACAATTTTCACAGATGGACCTAGAATGGGATGTGGCGTATACATGTATAAATGTCTGTAAAATAATTTCTAAAATGTATGAATTCAGAGTTGTATTCCCACATTTTCCTTTTTTGACTGCCCACCTCTACTCTAACCATTTACCTGCAGGACAATTTGCTGAGAATGAAACCAATGAAGTGAACTTCAGGGAGATTCCATCTCATGTCCTGTCAAAGGTCTGCATGTATTTCACCTACAAGGTCCGTTACACCAACAGTTCCACAGAAATACCTGAATTCCCCATTGCTCCGGAGATCGCGCTGGAACTGCTCATGGCTGCAAACTTTTTGGATTGCTAAAGTTACAAAGATGATGTGAAAGCTCAAAACATTTTTAGATTTTTTTCCAAGTATTTAAATTGTTTTGCAATTTACTTTAAAACTTTTTCCTTTTTTTTTTTTTTTTTTTTTTTTGCTCCTTGCTTTGTAATAATTTCCTTAGTATTAAAAATGTCATTTTAATATGGTATTGAGCACTGCAAACCAAGAATGGGCTGATTGCATCCTCTTCCGCAGAAATATTCCCTCACCTCTCCATCTATCTAAATAAAGACTTGTTTGGTGAGCACTTTGTTTCAACTTGCAACTCTGTACCATATGAAATGCATCCAACTTAAATGTCATATTCACAATAAATATGCTTAATACATTTTCAGTGTTTTTGACTGTTGCAGCAAAACAAAGGACAGTTTGCAGAGAGATGTATATCACAATAAGTTATTCAATTTATCATTAACCAAAAAGGGTATTCTATAAAAAATGTGGTCCTCACATATAAATATACTTGTTTTTGGAGATTATGACTCAGTTTCTTTAGGTGTATTAAAAGGGAACTGATGAGGGAAAAATAAGTAATTACTACAGTTACATTATTGACTAGAGTGTGACGTAAAAAGAGAAAATAAATGGGGAAAAATACCTGCCTTATGCAGAAGTCATTGACCCACACTCACGTTGTGACCTTCGTGGATATTAATACTGCATTTATTTATACTTTAGGAAAGAACAGTTATATCTTTGAAGCTGCTACATCGTCAAGGAAATGAACGGTATGTCTATTGTTGGCTTTAAAGATAAATTATCAGCGTAAAGTGTTTTCTTCTATCAAAACAACTTTTGTCACGTGACTCGCTGACGTTCCATCCTCTTCGCTCGGATGCACTGGGATTTCCATCATGGCGTCGATGCAGGTAAGAGTGCGATTGACAGCGATCCCATATTCTAAATTTTTTGGATCTCATCTTTGGTTTTTCTCGTCCACTTATGACCCTCTTAACTCATGTAAACATATATATTCAAAGCAGCAGTGACACGACGGTAGAAGTCATTAAATATAGCTTAAACTGCTTAGGTTTAGCAGTTGGTCGCTGCTAGTAACAGAATCTTCATCAGCAGCGAGCCAGAGCTAGCATGAAACTAGCTTCCAGGAACTACATGTTGATGCCTGTCCGTTGATGGTTTTCCCGGAGATCATGGGTGGCACTTCGGGGAACGTGGCTGTATATTAAAATGATTCAGAATTTGTGAGTGTAGCTGTTTGGTCGGCGCTCACCACGGCCAGCTAACGAGACGGTGCGCAGATTGACTAGTTGCTGCTTCTTGCTGATCTGAACAGGTGTATCGCTTTCATAACAAAGCCGTGTTAAATCAAGCTATATTTGTCTAATAACTCTGTCATTGAAGAACAAAATGACCTCGAAAGTCCATCACTTAGTTTCAGCTTATGGTCGGTTCTTTTTTTAAATATATCTGTACATTTATCAACCTAGTTGGTTATTTAAATCCAACAGCCTGATGTCTAAAACTGTGACCAACGGAAGGAGGTACACAGCAAACAGAAAACGTTCAAAAAACGTTCCCCGGTAGTTTTCTGAAGGTTGGTTTGACAAAACTTTAGAGAACTAAAAACTCAAACTTTTCCTATAGTTTGTCTGTTCCCATAACGTTGTATTTGTTTTTAATTCAAACATATGGTTACTTTGAAACCAACAAGTTGAATGTTGACGGACCATTGGTATAATGTCAAGTAATACACACAGATGTATATACGTTTGTGTGTATATCTGTGTGTAAGATTATTGTTTTTAAACCAGCCTTATTTATGTTTTATGTATGTCTTCCAGGGCTATAGATGTTTACAATTTGTCGCTAGATAATGTATCCACATATTTTTTTAATATTAGTTAATTTCATAATGTAGATTACATGACTTTCACTCCGTTGCTTTGTGTCTGTTGGCAAAGAATAAACTTTTTTTAAAAAAATAAACAAAATGGTGAAAAAAGACATTCATTCTGTTCTATCTAAAAACTTAAGGAGAGTAATTGGAAAGAGGGAAGAAAATAAACCAGACCATGTGGTTGTGACATCATTGATACCTTTATTTCAAACAGACTTGACTCTTTCAAGTCACTTTATACAGATCTTCATAGTTCTGCACAAAATTAGGAAAACATTTGGGGAAGCATAGTTTAAAAATATAATGACAACATAACTTGAAATTTATAACAAATACTTCAGTGTATGGTGTTACTGAGTGGTGTTAGTTCTTCTTTGCTGCTAAAATTGACACCTAACACAAACAGCCAATGCAGACACTAAAAGAAGGAAATGTGTTATTTCTGTCCAGCCACTTGGTATTTGGTATTTTTAAAATACAAAAATAAATAGACAACTGCATCCTCATCATGTAAATTAGAATCTTAACTGGCATCTTGGGCAGTGAGGCTCCATCTAATTGGCCACATGTGTTGTTGGGATTTAGTGTGTGTACTTGGGAAACTATAGACTACCATTTATTGTGTATAAGTGTTGATGTCGTGATTATAATTTTTCCACATGTTGTGCAGCTTTATATTGTCTTGAAAATGTTTATTAAGATGCAAGAGGTTGTTTGCACCTCTGCTGTGATCATGTTAACCAAAACAACGAAGAAAGAACAGGTTGTTACAGTCATTGCATCTTTTCCGTAATTCACTTTGTAGTCCTTTTTCCCCTGCTCTTACTGGTTTGGGAACTGAAATAAATCAAATATTTCCTGCTGCCATTGTGTCCTGACATAGTTTTAGACCCTCTGCAACTGGCTTTCTGATCAAAACAGAAACAGGAGATGGAACTGTCTTCACCCTTGACAACAACTTGTGGTCAAAACTGAAAATAAAGAAAGTTCTGCAATATGCAACTGTTACTTAAAATAAGTATATTAATAACCTTGCTTTTTTTTTATGACTCTCAGTATTAATATATTTATAATGGTAACTTTCCTTTCTGCCTCCTTGAGGGAAGCTGTGGTTTAATGAGGTTAGTAATTCACAGAGTAGTTTGTTAACCAACCAAAAAATCAGCGGTTCAAGCCCTGTCATGTGTCTGCTCTTGGACTCTGAATACCCACATTGCCCACTCAAATGGGTTGTGGAAACAGAAGTACTACATATTGTACAGAGTGCATGCACACACAGACACACACACAAATATATATATATATATATATATATATATATATATATATATATATATATATATATATATATA
>JAOWBL010000013.1:7105162-7167768 GCA_028564865.1 Zenarchopterus dispar
ACACACACACACACAAATATATATATATATATATATATATATATATATATATATATATATATATATATATATATATAATGAAAAGTGTAGTGTGAGTGGATGAGTTTTAAACATTGTAAAGGCCTTTGTAGAACCTTTGCGATGTTAAGAAGGTGCTGTGTGAGTGTAGACCTTTTACCACTTTTGTTTTAGCATGTTAGACATTGAACTGGACAGAATAATACTTCATAATCTACAAATGAAATTTTTATATTGTTGCAGAGTAAATTACATTGGAAAATATACATAATAAAATAAAAACCAAAAAAATCTACATCAAGTAAACATGAGTTAAGAAATTTTTGGTTAGTAGATGTTCAGATCTCCAGAGATTATCATAAATACATTAGATTGTTGTGTTTGTTTGTTGCCTGGCAACAACTGAAGTGACGACGTTGCATGCAGCGTCAGCAGGTGAACGTTTTGTCTGCAGACAACATGGATGGAAACTTGCATCCAACAATTCAACATCTGGGGTCCAAAGGTGCTCCTTTATAGTCACATGTCCAACATTACACCATCTTTTGTTAGCAAGCACTGCAAGCATTCCTGTCCCTCTTCTGTTGGTCAGCCTCAATCCTTTTGTCCAACCCTATTGTATGAAATCAATGAAGAGGGATGCTGGAGTATAAAACATGCTCCTCCAGCCATATCTTGGAAATCATGACGCTCCCAGCATCAGGTCCATTCGTCCCATCTCAAAAAAACCTCCAGCTTTATTCTCTCTATTTTTCCTCCTGCTTATGTATTTGACCTCTTCTCTGCAACTTATTTGCATTTGAAGGTCTTTTTCTGATCACAATCTGGTTTTTGGAAATCTTGGTTTGAGTTTAGCTGCTGCTTCTACAAATTAACAACTTTCCGTTGTCATGGAAACTCATCATTAATAACAAAAAGCTACAGTGAAGTACTTGAGTTACTGGTCGAAGTTCTCCAGTCAGAACAGTGTTTCAAAGATTATACTGTCAATGAGCTCAGTAGTGAAAAAAACCCCCAAGAGGATAGGAAGGAATGCACAATTTGAAAAAACTGCAACAGGCTGCCACTAGAGCGGCGCCATTCTAGAAATTTATTGTTTGTACACACATTTTCTGTTTAACATTTTATTATCTGTTTTTCTTTTTGTCAACATTTTCAATGTTTAAAGAACTTTGAGTCACAAGCTGCATAAAAAGTGCTACTAGGAATTATAAAACACTATTATAACCTGATGGTTATCCATAGATTTATCATGAATCTCCTAGCACGATGGAACACATGAATGGTGTTTTCTTTGCAATTTTTTTTGTTTTACCTTGACTGATGTTTTTTTCTTGATTTGCATCAAGAAAATAGCTCAATAGCTTTTCTACATTTGAGTATATTTGACTTTGGTACAAACATAAACATATTCTCTCCAACAGAAAAGACTACAAAAGGAATTGTTAGCGCTGCAAAATGATCCACCCCAAGGAATGACGCTCAATGAGAAAAGTGTACAGAACACCATCACACAGTAAGTATTACTGTTTCCTCCTACAATTATTAGCTCACAGAAATCTATGAATGAATAAGCAGCTACATCATGTGGCTTTTCAGAATGTCACATTTCATTACTGTGTACCTTTCCTACACTGGAAGTTGCTACTGCTATAACTGTGGATGTAGGTAAGACAAAACCCCAGCAGCAAATGATGAGGAGAAATCGGGGTCATTCCAGTGACTGGCAGCTCTGGCCCCTTAGTAGAGTGTCTCTAATGTACAGTGTCACTATTCATTCTTATAAAATATTTAATGGTTGGCATGCAGGAGTTGGGCTTGGATAACAAGGAACAGAGGCTGCCTCGCTGACCCTTCTGTCTGTCTTTTCACTTAAAACCTCATGACTGCTGTTGCTGCGTGAGTAGATTGTGTTGGATGAGCAGTGTCACTCAGCTGTTAATGGATTAGAGGCAACTCTCTTTCTACAAAAGGGACTTTCAAAGTTACTACCATTTCTCTGGTGCATTCACTTCCAGGATCATTGCTAGGCTCTAATGCTGTCTTCGGTTGAAGCAAATCTGGTTGAAAAGAAGTGTAATTTACTTTGACGTCTTTCTCTTTAGTTAACAGTCACCTGGGTAATGGAGTGAATAAATGTTTTGCATGAGTGTCAAGTGTCTAAACCAGTTCAGCTGCTTTCTGTGATCTGTTTGTATTGCAGGTTTGAGATGGTTTGCATAGTTGTGCTTTTCCTGTACTCTAGTCTGAGGTTAGAAGGTCTAAGCTGAGGTTGGATATCTGTTGTCATGATTGAAAGCAGTGGGGTTTTCCCCTCCCTGCTCTTGACTAAGACGCAAAAATTCTCCTCCTGCTTGACAGTGAATTTAGTCTAATCTGAATATGTTGGAGGGAAAAAAAAAAAACTCATTGGTGACACTGCTGTATGTGATGACAATATGGTGACCAGGTGTTGTCAATTTAGTAGCTTTTGTTTGTAGTACAATCTGTCCCTTTGCATGTCTTATTAGGATACCTTGTTTTTAAAGCCTAGTACATCAATAGCGTAATGAACCAGAAACTAAATGAGGAAGTTGGTGTTTTACAGCACTGTTGTTTCTCATACAGTACGTGCACTCTGTTTTTCTTTTTTTTTGTTTGTTTTTTTCTGGTTTGGTTGAGCTTTTTTGAGTTTTACTCCTTGAGGTTTATGTATTACAAAGACACTAGACACATTAATAACTTCCCTATCTAAGCTCTACATCTAAGGAAGATTTAAGCTCCTAATTGGCATTAAAAGATTGAACTTTGGGTGAGTGATGTTTCGAGAAGGACTGACCTCATGTGGAGTTCTAATTTTTCTCATGCCCTTGGTAAGATTTTAAAGGAACTCAAGTTATACACCCTGAAAACCATCAGAAGTTTATTTTGTGTCCTACCAGCATAGCTTGCAAGGAAAAAAATCAGGTCAGAGATTGAGATGCTGCAATCATTGTTACTGTTTCTTTGCCTCTGAGCTTTCTACTGTCAGCTTGCATCCCCCAAACATGGTCTTTATCAAACTAAACATTTGGTTTGTTTGTCAATAAAACTAAGTTTTATCTTCTGTGTTACAGGCAAATAGAAAATACAGTTTGGTTGTAATTTGTTCTTCCAAAAGACCCGAGTTCAGCAATCAGCTGAGCATAATTGAGCTAGTGCCAGCTCAGTCAGCAGAGTTCTGTAGCTCAAGTGAAAATGGATTTTGTCCTCTAAATCAATGGAGTATCAGATTATTACTAAACCACTGTCAGAACCCTGCTGAATATCGAATGTCACTGAAATGAGTCAGGCTGAAAGCTTTTTATTCCACTTTGTGCACAATTGACAGCTCATATTGTGCTTAATTTTTAATTTTTACATTTTTCTTTCTGATAAGGACAAGTGAGTCCATACGTCTCATTAGCTTATCAGAATGATAAAAAGCAAGTTACATAGAGTTCATAATTGAGTTGTGATTTAGAACAAAATTATAACATTTCATTTAACTTTTCCCTGCCTGAAGCTGAATTATAAGATCAAACATAAAGGCATCATACTCTAACTGCAAAAAAAAAAAAAAAAAGTATAGCTAAAATTCTGTACTCATTTAAAGCACAGAAATGTTTGTTTTAAAGGAAATGGTATATTTAAAGTCACGACTTGACGGAAACATAAAACTCTTATGTAAAAATATGGTCATTTTAAAATGTTAATTCTAAAATGCTAAAAATTGTAACAATATAAACCATAATTTAAAAAAGAACATTTGAAAGCAATCAATTGTATGTTCATAAGAAATCAATGACATTTGTGATTTTTTTTTTTGTTTTGTTTTGTTTTTTAAACTGAAATAGTTTACAGAACAAAGTTCTTTTTTTCAGATCAAATAAAATCCAGCTGAAAATTAATCACAGCATCTTGTATTTTACCAAACTGATACTTTTGCTTTTTTTCAGTGTTGTACTTTGTAGACCGTTCTCATTTAAAAAAAAAAAAAAAACCTCAGCTGGCAGGACATAGAAGACAATTGGGACCAATTTGGACATATTTTAAAGTTTGCCATCCTTTATTAGGTATTACATATTAGGGTTTTGGCTGTGATGCCAGTGAAGGCCTGGGAAATTGTGGAGTAGTTTTTCCTGATGTGGATGAGAGAGTTTACGCATCGTCTTTCATCTGTCTTTTTTTGATTCCGCAATCAAACAAAAATGTTTGTACCTTCTGAACTGACTAAGGTTTGTTTTAGGGGCTTCATTGTTGTTCTTCCATTGTTGACCTTAGAACAAAAGACAAAGCTGCTAAAGTAAATTAAGGTAACATTTATTAGGGCTTGATAATGTCCTATTCACTATTTAGTCAGTGCTCTACAGTATCTTCACTTCATCTGTTATTGTCAGTTAGATTTATCACAATTACAAATACTATTTTTTTTTTCCTTTTTGGCTTATTTTCATTTTTCAAATATCATAAAGTGCAAACTTTGAGTCTTCCTGTCCCACAGAGATAAAATACCATCCTCATGACATGTTTGTGTTCTTTCCAAACCTGATCTGCCGGTAACAGGTCATCATCAGTCAAGCTGAAAGTTGTCAGATTCTAAGAGGTAGAGTAATAATAGGTGTATTTTTTCATTTTATTTGTAGTTTTCTGAACAGGTTACTACAGTTGAAGAGATTGTTTAGTTTATGAGTATTTGATCTGGGAATGTCTGATCAGTGCAATTAATGCAGCTGTCTTTCTCTAAAGAACTAACAAATACACTGGGAAAAAAATGTGATCTTTGTGATTTATCTTTGCATCACTGCTGCCACACTGACAGCAATCTGACATGAGGGTGTGATGTGAAGTTTCTGTGTCACTATGAACATAATAGGAAAAATCCTTTCTGTGGCTGAATGGGATGAACACAACCTGATACTGGTCAGTCACAAGTCATGGGTGATTGAGCTCAACTGCAAAGTGGCTTTATAATAAAACTTGGCATACATGTGCAATCACAAATGACTCAGAAATTCAGTGAATGTGAATCTGTTCACTTGAATTTGTAGTATTTTACAATGATCACAATTTTCTTGGAAAATTCCAATTTTTTGTTTTTAAGCTTTGACATGCCAGTTACAATTTTGATTAATTTTGGTTTTGTTTCTAAGAATTGTAATTAACAGCACTCAAATTCATTTTTTGGCACCTTTTTAATGTTTATATGTGTGTAGGAAGGGATTAAATATATCTTATTTTAACTTTCAATTTTTTCCCCAAAATTGCAGCAGGTTTCAATGCTTTCTCTCTGTTAATAAGAATTTGAAAAAGTAAATTATTATTATTTGAAGCTGCACTGAACTTAAAAATGCACTAGTTTTTATTCATACTTTACATTTCTTGTAGAGTATGTTATCAAATTCAAAGCTTGCAGTAGACTTGAATCTGCCTTTAGTTGTGGTATTATGCTAGCTTGTGTGTATTTGAATGCCATGTGTAATGGTATTCACATTACCTTAATGAAACCCTTAAACACATTTTATCTTGTGCCTCCCTTTTAGGTGGATTGTAGATATGGAGGGAGCACCTGGCACCCTGTATGAAGGAGAGAAATTTCAGCTGCTTTTCAAATTTAGTAGTCGATATCCTTTTGATTCACCTCAGGTAAGTAATGCCATCGTCAAGATTTGTGTGTGTGTATGATAATGTCCTGTCTTCATGTAGAAAGGTTCAATATACGATTGGCTAGTACGTACACCATTTTATCTAAAGAACTTAAAAAACCTTTATATTCAAGCTTCATTAGGCATTAATGTTGGTCGGGAATCAACAGAGCAGAGTTTGATTGGACAGGTTCAGCTGTAGCATGTTGAGTCAGTATCCAGCCTCTGATTCTGTTTTGATTAAAGAGTGACACATATCAGTGTTATTATCGAGGTATGACAGCACCGTATGCTGTTGTCCTAAGGGTACAGGATACAGATGTTCACCACTATATTAATAAACTTTGTTGACAGTCCTCTTATCTCCATCATCTGGATACCTTCAAAAATCAAGTGAAACACCAGTTCCCTTGTTGTTAGTAGGGTGAATCTTGGCTTGGAAACACTGGAGTGTACATAGAAACACCAGCACAGATGTCCTTTTGCTGCTGTGTCTTATAAGATTAGATTTACTCAGCACTTATGATGAATGGAAAAACACTCACCAGCGGCAGGTCCTCCTAAAAATAGGCAGTGTGGAGAAACCTACATGAACTGAGCTTCTTAATTATTACCCTGTCAAACAGGAAGGCAAGAATATCAGAGTTGTCCAACTTGGGTCCTCTGTGAGCTCAGTTGATCAGTTTTCCAGTAACTGTTTGTAACTCATTCATTTTTTTTTTTTTTTTTTGTAAAACTCCATCATACACGTCTCCACTTTACCGGTTGGAAACTGACAAAGCTGCTGTGTCCACACTGTGTATAATCTGGCAATTTGTAATTGTTTATATATTAACATAACCTTGTTCAGCAGATTTTAAACTCGCTAATGTCAGGAATTTTTCATTTTTCATGGGATTTTTGGATCGTTTTTAAGATGGTAACATTCTTTCAAATATGTTGGGCTTTTTTTTCGGTTTTCCCAGCAGTTGATTGTGTTTGATCCAGATTCCTGGCTATGTTCTGTGTTGTTCACTCAACAACACTTAGTAAACAGGTTGTGTAGGTTTTTAAGGTGTTGTTTTTGTTTTTTTGTTTTGTTTTGTTTTTTTTTTTTTTAAGCCAAGCAGACTAATTCAGAACTTTACATGGGCATTTATTTACTCATTAATAAATCACTGGTCTCTATAATGATGTAAAATGTAATAAAATACTAAGCTGAACATCGTTTGTTTTAAAGGCTAAAATAAGAGAATGTTTGTTTTTTATTTTTAAAAAAGTTCATCATTCAATTTCTTTAAACATCAAAATCTGAATTAGACAAATATAACTGTGTTTGGCGTATGTGTGTAAGTTAAAAGAATGACGGTGGTGTCACGGCTGGTAAATAACAGAGATTAAAATAAGCCACAAGCTGAAACTAAAATGAAAAGAAAAAAAGTTTCATAAAAATGAAACTAAAAGTTTGGGTTACATTTAGAGCCCTTTCTGATTCATAAAAACTAAAAGCAAAGAGTTTTGTGTTGGAATAGTATTTTTTTGGTTTTTGAAAGCAAAGAGCTTTTGTTTCTCTTGATGTTTCAAGTGTAGCTGTGCTCTCTGTTGGTGTCTCACTCATCTCCAGCGAGGCCTCGTCTGGTGCCAGACTGCCTCAACCTATTGTTACCTTTCATTACCCTCTTTACTCACTCCCCTTGTTCTCTACCTCACCTCTTCAATATTGAGGTCCTTTTCATTATCTTCCTCTTTAGCCCTCACCCGATCACCATTTTAATGGCAAATATTTCCCTTGCCTTTTTATAGAAGTCTCCCGTATTTTATTTTATCTCTGGCTCATTTTTCCTCTTCTTACCTCTCATCCTATCCTGGCCTGTCTTCATTAATCTCTGAGTCTCATGCTGCTGCAGAGAGCTAAACTCAGCCCAAACAGCAAGTCTCATTATTTTCTATTCATCTAAAGAATTTCAACTTCTTTGACAGAATCAGTTCCTTTGCTTGTGTCTTTAACCGTGAAAATTCCCCTAACTCATTGTGAAATATAGGAAGTTTTTTTTTTTTCTTTTAAATCTTCAGTAGATAACTTTCATAACCACTAATTTCCCTACATTGTTTCACTTTTGCAGGTAATGTTCACGGGGGAGAATATACCAATCCACCCGCATGTGTATAGCAACGGTCACATCTGTTTATCCATTCTGACAGAAGATTGGTCACCAGCCCTCTCAGTGCAATCAGTTTGTCTTAGCATTATCAGCATGTTGTCCAGCTGCAAAGAAAAGGTACGTCTGGAACATAAATACGGTAGATCACATAACTCTTGAACTATTTTGATATAAAATCTTTTTTTTCTTTTTTTTTTTGCAGAGACGACCGCCTGATAATTCCTTTTATGTAAGAACGTGTAACAAAAATCCAAAGAAAACGAAATGGTGGTATCACGGTAAGCTTTTTTTTTTTTTTTAAGTAGTTTTTATTCATTTTTCTAAAGTCAAACTTTATTGTTTTTATTTGGAGAACTAAATAAAGTAAATGCTTGTAATTCTGAAGCTGGCATAGATTAACTTTATTTTTTTCCCTTCCAGACGATACATGCTAATGTACAAACTTTGTAATAAGCATAGAAGAAAGAAGCCCTACTGATCTACATAAAGCACTTTTTAATCATTCAGTCTTTGAACTCTGACTTTTGACTGGAACAGAGGAAACCATGCGCTGGAGGCTCCTGACTGCATTTCCCCAGTGGACAGTTGGCTGCATGTTTTAGTCGGTTGTTACTCAGAACGTGCAAATAAATGAAAGTTTAAATGCACCCATGATGTTTCGTTTTTGACAAAACAGTCGCAGTGCAGCAAGCAGGAAAGACAGTGGTAAGTTAATTAAAATTCCTGTTTTATTATTATTGTTACTTTTTTGTTTGTGTGTGGGTACATTTTAAGGTCCTTGTGTTGTGCAATAATAACTGATGGATGCATGCTTGGGCCTACAAAGAGATATCCAAATCTTATCTTCTGGAAGGGATCTTACCATCAAAACCCCAAGAAAATGCTTCATCTGTTTTCTTTTTTTTCTTTCTTTCTAATTATTATGCACTGTGAAAGTATGTAGTTAAAAAGAACCTATGCGTACTTAAGTCCCAATTAGCAGATGTACTGTAAGCAGTCCTCCACTGATCAGGCTGAATCAGTGATGCAAGAGTACACACAACAGTTTTCTTCATCTTCCAATTCGAGACCTGGTTGCAGTTCTTCCTGCTGTTGGACAGAATGTTGGTACAAATAATAACAATTAATCAGAAATAATAATATAACTTATAGTCATCTAATGACCTCAGTGCACATCTCCTTATAAGGTTGGGTAGTTGTCACTAATTCAGCCTTTAAGATGTAGAGCAGCCTCTCTTCCATTTAAGGAATGTCTGTAAAAGAACATGATCCATTTTTTTCTGTTTTATTTTATTATTTTTTTTTTATAATTACATGCTTTAATTTCTTTCCTCTGAAAAAGTTTGATTTTAAATGTCTGTTTTTTGTACTTTTTTCAGTTTGCTAATACTTTGAGAAGGGGTTTGTTTTGGTGGGATTTGATTTTTGTTTTTGTTGTTGTGTATTTGTTATTTAATTTAAATCCTTGTTGGATCTCCTGTGCAGCAATGAATGACAAAAAGGAGAGTCTTTGTAGAAGTCCTTAAGACGAGGCTTTTGGGATCCCCCCACCCCCTCCTCCTCCTGGTCAGAGTTTTGGCTCAGGTACTTTTTTCAATAGAGATCACCTCTAAAAAGATACCTATCAGATATTTTGAATTTAACTATATTTTCACCAAAAGAGACTGTTATGTTGTGAACATATAGCACGTCTGAAACTATTGTATATAAATCTTTAAAATATTCAATGACGTGACAGAACTTAGCAGAGGATGCATTTAGTTTATAGCTGAATGATAATAGGAGTGCTTTATTTCATTGGAAGTTAGTCTGCATCTTTTGCTAAACAGGATGTGTACAGTCAACGACAACTATATACGTCGGTTAAAGAAACCAGTCAGTAGTTTTACAGTGGGGGTGCATGCAGTTTCTGAACCCTACTTTTTCCCTTATTGGCATCAAACATTGTGACAGCTTTTAGTCTTTCCATAAGTAAGGTACCGGTTGTTAGAACGCTCACCTCCAGAGGCTGTGGTCCTTTTGAAACTGAATCACTCCATTCCTAAAGAAATGTTTATCACCATCCAGTCAGAGATACTTGAATTTTCCATCATGGGTTGTTTGTATTGACTTTTTTTTTTTTTTCTCCGGGGTCTAGAGTTTGTTTTATTTTTGAATGAACTTGAGTGAATGTGATGATGCTCTTTACTGTAGAGATTACCACAGCACACCACTATCTCAATAACTATGTTGATAACTTAAACATCTATTTAACCAGTTTTTTTTCTTTTTTCATTGTAATTGATGTTGTGAGAAAAGACGGGGAAATGATTGTGTACATGCAGTCACAACAGCATCTGTGCAGGAACCAAAAGGCAGTAAAACACAAGAGATTTGAAAACCTGCAAGTCTGTATTTTACAAGGGGTTGAATGTGATGTTTTTGTTTGTTTTTTTCCCCTTAGGTTGCTTTTTTCCACTCCCTTTTCAATATGGTTTGAACTCTTAGCTTGCAGGTTGTTGTGAGTGATCAACACTAATGAGGGTTTGTTTTATTTATATTTGAGATGTTGTTCTGGGATGTGCAAGCTCCATGTAATAGGTGCCTGTTCATTTTCATAATCAATAATAAAAGCAAAGATTCACTTTTAATCAACCTTGGTTTGCACAGTCTATGTGAATGTGTCTTTTTGTTTTTTATAAAAAACATTTTATGAGTTTTATTCTGCCAGCTTAAGTTAGCACAGTCTTTTTCAAAAATGGGTAAAGAAAAAAATCAGAAAGCCTGATGCTGTTCAATAACTGGATTATAATTTTAAATAACTGTTACAGAGTTCAGTCTGTTCACAAGTAGCGATGGACATGAAGCTTGTGCCACAAATCATCATATTTGGCCTCACAGCTATGAATACTTGTCCAACATTTCACAAAGCAGGACAAAAGCTTCTCAATTTCTATCTGTCCATTATTACAGCTTCTTCCCGTTGAGGGTCGTGGGGGTCTGCTGGAACCTCTGTGTGGGTGGAATGCTGGGCACACACTGGACAGGCTGGCAGTCCATCACAGGGCCACACAGAGAAAAACACACACAAACACTCCTATGAGCCATACAGAATCACCAGAAACCCACACAAGCACAGGGAGACCATGCAAAGCCCACACAGAAAGGCCCCAGTTGAGATTTTCATCAGGAAACTTCTGTGAGGCCAAACATGTTTTGTTTGCATGTAATGCAAACAAAACATTATATGGGTACATATAATGGAGTGGAGGTAGTATTCAGATCCCCCTGTAAAAGAACACAAATATGGGCAGAAAAATGTAGTTTTAACTATCCAGAGTATGGTTTGTCTCTGGTTTATGTTATCAGTAGAGAAGCATCAGTGTGTAAGCCTCCCTTACAAATGTTGGTTTGGCTGTTATTACTGTAACAGGAGGTGGAGCTAGTGCCTGCTTTTGTATACACAGCTTTACTAAGTCATGAACAGAAATGTGATGCTGACTTAATCTCTGTCGGTGTGTATATAAAACTTCTGACTCATTGTTTACAGTCTTCATCTAAAAATTCAACTGATGTTCTGATTAAAAGTAGTGGAGTTGGGTATACATTTCCATTTGAAAAATGGAAAAGAAAATTTAAAAAATGAAAAATAAGTGCTTAAAACTACATAAATGCAAGGTCGCAAAAAATGTAGTTACTTTTTGAAATTTATACAGTACTTTGTCAAGACTTGTTTTAAATGATTTACTGTAGGAAGGTGGGCAATTTCGACAAGATGAGTCAGTCACTTTTGAATTTTTTTTGGTTTTATGTCTTTAGGGTGAGGTTAAATGTATACACCTGCCACAATATCACAAGAAAAAGTGGCCAAGTGGCGCCCTCTGTGGGCCACTTTGTAATATCAAATAGAGGAACTACTCTCCTGTGTTTTGATTTGTGGTTACCTTTTCCCTAATTATTATTAATAAATACATACGCTTAAACTAATGGGGGTTTTCGACTCCAGGATCAGCAATTGCTGAACTTAAAAACACCATCGGAGCATATGGTTTCTTGAACAAGGAGCTCGGTGTCTTGAATTTCTGTGGTTTGTGAGAAATACAATCCTGTTTTCTGCGGGTCTGAGGGGCCCCTGAGCCAATGACTGTAAACTCAGTTTAGAAACAAGGAATGCAATTTAATGGATTCAAATAAAAAAAAGAGTACTTAATTAAAAAATATGATTAATTATAAAACATTTAAAGTTTTAAAATGTTCTCTATTGATAGTTTTTTAGAGTTATGGCTGGTAAATCTGTTATAGTAATATACAGAATTATGTCAGGTTTTAGTGGTGCAATACTGCATAACAATTATAATGTTATAAAAATGTAACTAAATTGCGAAATAATGCATTTTCAGAGAAGAAATCAGAAAAGATTAATAAGCAGGATTTTGAATCAGAAGTTACACTGTAGCTCTGAGGGAGCAAACTCGGACTGAACCATTTCATCGCTGCGGGGGTGTCCGATTCATTCAGCATTCACCTCAAACTTTTATAGCAGCGTTATCGCCTTTTCAAATACTTAATACTAATTAGACTTACAAAATGCACCACCTATGTATGAAATAAAATCATGATAAACCATTTCAACGTAATAACTTACATTTACCTATTTTCTTTAATCCCAGAAAAAAATAATATGGTGTGTTCCCCCTCTTCCATCCAGTTCTCTTTAGTGTTTGCCAATGTTGGAGGTGTAACTGGGGTCTGGCCCTGGACAAAGGTAAAAAAATACACTTCGATTTTTGTCCCGGTGTTCTGTGGTGGTTTCCGGGTTGCTTGTCAGACTGTCGCCGGTCCGTATACGATGTTAGGGTGGACTGAAATCTCCCCAGACTTTCACGAAAGATGGGTCTGTTTGGAGATGCTAGCGAGAGGGGTGCTCGGCCGATCAGCCATGATGAGCTCCAACCGGCTAAACAAGCGCAACCGGAGGTGGATTTGTAAAATATATTCATCTGGAGAGGTTACAGTAACACTCCCATGGCGGTTTGCACGTTTCCCCGTGCTATCCATGCGTTTTCAGGTGCTGACATTTGAAGGAAACGCCGTTTTCTTGGTGGTATCGTTAGCTTCCTGCTAAGTTGGGCACAGACGAGGCTGTGATGAAGGTCCAGGGGCTGCAGACGGATGAAGGTGTAGGGGTTGCAGACATCCCTGCAGCTCCACCAGTCCACCCTAACGGTCGCCCCCCCTCAGACTTATCCAGCTGCCACCGACACCAGTGCATTTCTCGGTGCTGTTATTGTGCAGATGGAGATAGGAAGAGCTTGTAATTGTGACCCTGTAGAACCAACATGCACAGCTGCAGCAACCACATGAAAAAGAAAAACTGGATTACTTGGAGGCTCCCCACTTTTTTCTCTCTCTTTCTCTCCAGAGACATCCAAATATCGACGTGATTTGCTCCAACCATAGCATGGACATGCATGCACAGGAGACACCTGTAGCTATGAGTACAGGGTAAAAGCACATAAAGCATACTTAAAATCTAAAAGCATCATCATGAAACCTGTCCCCACTAGTTTATGTGATACATATAAACATTAACATTGCTCTGTTAAGGCATTATCTGAAGGAATGGACTGAGATTTGCTCATAATGCCCATTACGTGGTAGAGTCTGGTTCAAAGTTACTGTATCATCTCATGAGGCATCCAAGAGCAAAATTTCTTACACTTCCTGTTAGTTTCAACACATTAATATCAACCAGAAACGGAGCTGTGCTGGCCAGAATTCAGTTTTGCACTTTTTAAATTGAAGGAAAAAAATCAAGGAAAAAATTTTAAGCATCTGATTAAACTTAACTGTTTGTTCTTTTCAGCATTCAAAGATAATTATCTTTGATCATGAAAAACATACAGGAGCATACTGTCTTACCATATGCTACTTACTACCATATGAAAAAAGGAAGAAAAACCCCTTCAGTTTCTAACGTTTAACATAGTTGATATTAACAAATCATCCGGTCTTCATCAGGCCTGGAAATTAAATGCAACCTTGAACAAACACCAACACAAGGCAAATTGCACTATGAACATTTAACAAAAAACTGGTGATGCTACCAGACTGTCACATCATTCTTGTATTATTACTTTGGCCTGGTCTCTTTTACAGCATTGCTTTAGTTGATTGAGGTTTGAAATCATTTGCGATCCCACCACAGCATTTAAGTCGAGATGTGTTTGGACCTTGACAGGAACATTGCTGCACCGTGGCTCTTCTTGTTTAATCATTTTGTTGGGAGATTTGCTGTTGTGCTTGGGATCATTTTCCAATTGTATGACACAATTTGGTTCGAGTTGTTGAGCAGATGGCCTCACATTTTTAATTGTCGAATACCTTGGTACACAGAGGTGATTCTGTAACTGTAGATGTCCAGGTACTGTAGCTGCAAAACAAGCCCAAATCATTGCACTCCCGTCTCTGTACTTGACAGTTAGTATGAATGTGCTCAAGCTGATAAGTTTTTGCCTCTGTGTGTGACATCCAGACATCTTCATCTAGGTCCACGGTGTCCAAGGGACATTGCTACACCAGTCTGGTGGTTTGTTCAGATACAACTTTACAAACCCAAGTCGTGCTTGCATGTTTATTTTGGAGATAAGAGGCTTTCTCCTGGTTCCCAAACAAGCCATTATGACATTTGACAATCTGACTCAGGGGTGAATTTGCAGGGGAAATCCACTCCTGGGAAGATTAGCAAATGTTTTAAATGCTTCGAACTTTGGAATAATCTGTCTCGCTTTAGAATATCTGGCTTTTTGCTTCTTGCGGTTGAGTTAACATACACCTGAATGCCCCAGTTGAGCAAACTACCTAAAAGTCTACTTGTATACAGACACTCACATTTGGCTACTATTGATTAATAAAGTGCTTTGTCTTTGTATAAGAAAAAATGTAGTTGTGCAACATGCCATAGGTTGTTCAGCCGGCTATGTTCCTGCTTTTCTTTTTAGAGGTTGGTGAAGCAACCTTGTTATTAACGCACATCATCTTGATGTATTTCAATGTTTCTTTCATGTAGTTCAAAATAAAATGTGATTATTCTGTCGAGTGCCACAGGCTTTGTTCTTTTTCCAGTAAATTTAGCCGTAGTAACATGAGTAAAGCTCCTTCAAATAAAGCTCCATTGTCCGGGTGTTTAGCTGCCAGTGGATCAGAATGTGAGATGGGCTTCAATCTGCTCAGCTGGGAGTCAGCTCTGCAGGGTTTGTTCACACAATATGTCAAAAGACAGTCAGGAAGAAGGGTGATGAAAGGAGTTTGGATTTATGTGTGTGTGTGTAGACAATGCTTTATGTCTAATGACATACATTATACTTTCTTCTTTTGCAATATGGATAGTGATTTATTTCATTTTTCCTTGGATTGAAATATTTAAACCCCTTGCTGCAGTTCATATCATTGTAATGTTTCTAACAAAGTGTTAATTACTGTGTGGTTCCAGGAATAGAGCATGGCTCAAGTGAAAGTACAGACCGCAGTACCCCTGGCTGGTCCTGGCCTCTCCCCCGAAGTTCCCCCGACGGCCATGGCCAGTCCAGGACCCCTCGGTCTGCAGCCCTCTGTCAACGGCACAGGCCCGGCCCCAACACCCGCCTGCTCCGCTCCTGCAGTCGGATATGGGGCCGCCCCTGTGTCTGCCACACCACCAGGTAGGGTGTAAATGATATTTTACATTACACGTGGAGCCGTTGTTCTTTCTAATATTCTTCTGTGATATCCCCCAAGTGGGATCAGAGTTCTTAAATTCAAGGAAGATCAGGTTTGTTAGTACTGCACAGTTATTAGGTGCAAAGTTTACTCCCTCACTTGTCATATGTATAGGTTATGGTAGTTAATACTAATATGAAATCAAGACATAAGGATTCCTCACAGTTACAATTGTACTTGTGTGTGTGTGTTTGCAGGGGTTTTTATTTTCACACTGGCGACTAAATAACTGAAATATTAGTCTTCTGAAAATGTTCTCTAGGATTTATGTTGCTCAGTGTCTCACCTTCTTCTGAACTTTGCGAAAGGCCCGCCCCAGGAGAACATGGCAAACCCTAAAGAGAAAACTCCAATGTGTTTGGTGAATGAGTTAGCCCGTTTCAACAGGATCCAACCACAGTATAAGCTCCTCAATGAGAGAGGTCCTGCACATGCTAAGGTGAGGAGTTGAAAATTGCAGGTGTCCAAATTTGTAGACGTGATAGTATAATCTGTAAATATCTGTAAAAGTCTTTAATTTTTAATGCTTTTGCATGCTGTTTCTTGTACTGACCAGTGTGTCCAGCTCGTGCCATTTAAGTCCTTGAGGTGGGTTGTCACTGTCAGGTAACATCCTTCTCTTCTGTCTGGGTGTCTCCGCTCCAGATCTTCACAGTGCAGCTGACTCTTGGGGAGCAGCTGTGGGAGGCGGAGGGCACCAGCATTAAAAAGGCCCAGCACTCCACTGCTGCCAAAGCGCTGGCTGAGAGCGTTCTCCCCAGGCCAGCGCCTCGCTCTCCTAAAGTTGACATCAACAGCAATCCAGGTACTGGCAACCTTCTTAACATCACGCGTGACTGACTCCATTTACATGGACAACAATAATATAGTTATTTGACATCTTTCTAAATAGCACAACATTCTGATTAGGGTGATTACTTGAGTTTCTTTTTGAATATTCATTTCATATTCTGAGTTTTCATGTTAAAGATCTGGATTAAGGTCTTCTGTGCTGAGACAATTTGCACTGTAACTCTTTATTTCTAAACACACATGCTGTGCAGACATACATTTATGATGTCACTACTTGTTGGTGAAGGGGGGAAGAAACCCGACATAAGCCTGTGATGCTGTTCTGTCAGTAGCATTAAAATGACAGTATTTTAACTTTTTTTCTGACTGAAGATGTGATACTGTCTTCCATATATCTCAAGATACGAGTTACATTTGGATTATCCACAATCAGAATAAAGTCAGTATAGAACTTCTCAATAAAATCTAAAAGCGGCCTTTTATTTTTTTTTTTATAGTGACTCTTAATAAGTGCTTTACCTACCCTAGCATCTGTGACGTTGCAATAGTTAAAAACCTGAAGCCAACTTGTAATTCCAGTAAGAAAGTCCTGTGTTAAGCTCAACTAGACCAGAGGGGGCGCTATAGGATTAGTAGTGGATCCATTGGCACTATGCCTGAGAATTTTAGGGTTCAGCACTGATAAGGTTTCAAAGTTTTTCCATCAAATCAGCCACTTCACTTACATTTATTGTAAAAGAATATATATATATTTTTTAAGAAGGCCTTTTAATATGTTTGTTTCCCTGTGCACCCTCACTCTCACAGGCAGTATAACACCCACGGTGGAGCTGAACGGTCTGGCCATGAAGCGAGGAGAGCCAGCGATCTACAGGCCTTTGGATCCCAAGCCCATGCCCAACTATAGAGCCAATTACAACTTCAGAGGCATGTTCAACCAAAGGTGAGCTCTCAAAACTTCACTTACATCATCTGTTTCATATTTCTTCCCAGAAATATCACAGCAGAAAGGAGAAAACATCTTTGATGTTGAGATTGATTGGGTGTCGTTTCCCAGCATACTCTAGAGAGCATTTTTGTTAACATGTTAGCGTTTCATAAACTCCTATCTCTTATTGTTATTTTTTACACAAATTACACAGTTTTTTTGTTGCTAAGTTTCAGTGTGGATGGAGATTATTTTCCGCCACAAGTCAGAGTGCATTTACAGTTAGTAACATCCCTATGATGCATACTGTTCGTTATGGTAACTCAAAAGTAAACATAGGCACTGTAACATCATTCAGGATATTTTATGGTATAGGTGTTAACCTGCCAAAAGGTCCAGTGACTTCAGCTAACTGTAATAGGAATTCATAACACAGACTTGGATGATTCAGAGGTAATTTAGAACAACTTAGAGGTAGTTAATAAAGAGATGATGTGTTGTTTAAGAGCAAAGTGTTAGAATATGGGTTTTCTTGCTAAAGGGTGCCACTTTGACTGGTTTTGAATATGGGCTTTGAAGAGTCAACTGCTCTCTTCTCTCCTCCATGAAAGGAGCTTTCAGTTTTGGGATGATCTGGCCTACTTTAACACCTCTATTAAAAAAAAAAAAAAAGCCATGGGGGAGGAGTTAAGATAATAAGTGATGTTTTGTGAAGGAGTGTTGCCCTAGATTCTGGTCCTAAGTTTTCAGCTTTGGAAAAGCTTCTTTTTGATGGTTTGGAGATGGAGGAAACAAGTGGTTGATAAACAGGTACGGATGATCTTAGAAAGTCACCTGTCTTGGTGTGGACATAGTCTTGGTTTGCATGTACTGGACTACCCATCCCCATGCATCTTCTAGACCCGTTGAATCCATTTCTGGGTCACGGGGGTCTGCTAGAGCCTATCCCAGCCCATCACAGGTGAGAGGCAGAGGTACATCCTGGACAGGTCACCAGTCCATTGCAGGGCCACATATACAGACAAACAACCATTCAAACACACACACACTCACACCTATGCTGGACTACCTCAAGCAGCATTTTCTCTTTGACTCCACTCTCAGATGTGTGCTACACTACTCCAGATATGTTCTGAACTCAGAATGTGGTGCCTTCATGGGTTTTCTTTGCTCTGTATTTCTTTGTTTCTTTCTTTGAAGACATTATGAGGTTTGTTCTAGGTCAATGATGTTCTGGGAGGAGGAAGCATCATGCGGTTTTCTATCACTCTTTGCAGCTCCTAACATGGAGAGCGGAAGGACCTTAAGGAGAGCTTGCTTTCTTTCTTGACTTCTTTCTTGAGTGTTGGGGTAGTTTGAAGTCCTAGGGAAATCAACGCTTTATGCCACCTGTGTGATGGCGATTGCAATTTTCTTTTGACCATTTTTATTTTCTTTCTTTAGAACCAGAATCGACTGCATGCAATAACTTAATCAACAGTGGATTAAGCTGGATCAGCAGACTGAATGTTCTTCTCGCTTTATTGCCACAAAACATGCTCAGCATGGTGACGATGTTTTAAATTTTGGATGAAGTTTGTTGTTTCAAATGTTTTGATTATTGTTACTCCACAAGATTTTTGCCTTAGACAAATTCAACAACCAGTAGTGGCCGTTAGTAATCGGAGCCAATCAGACAAAAATTGGCCTATTCCGATCACCAGCCAGTCGCTTGGTGTATCTCTAGTACCATCAGCCTGGTACCATCCAGTCATTCCCATAAATGTATCTAAGGTGCAGCTCGTGGATTTAGTGAAGGAATGCCATTGAAACTTGTGGATTTCTATGGCTTGTTTCACTGTGGTTTTCTTAGTTCAGTCAATAAGAACTTCAAGATTAAGTTTATTGCAGACTTACGATGAAGCTTATTTTAAAGTGATCATAAATGTGAGTTGCAATGTGCACACTTGTTTACCTAATTTGTGTTCGATTGGTGATCTTAAACATGATCCTGCCTATTGCCTGATTAGGGATAGATTCCAGCCTCCCCATGAAGCTCGTATAAAAATGAGCTTCAGTTCGTTGTAATCAAGGTATTATATGTTTGTGCTCTCAGAATGAAATATAAAATACAGAAGCACTTTCACCTTGCAGCTCGAGAGTTATGCTGCTCAACAGAACACGCTGTTCCTGAAACATGACAACTTTTGTAAAAGTCTGTATTCATGAAGGTTTGTTTGGCACTTTTGGAGACATTTTCAGGACAACGTCCTCCAGATGGCAGTGTTTGTACATTTTTAAAGTCTCATTCTCCAGCTTCCCTAATTGAGCACCCATGTTGGAACATAAGTTAAGTGTTACAAAATGTTTAGTTAGGATCGAGATGGATTAATTTACCGCTTTAAGTCTCTGACTTTTAATAGAGAGAATTAACAAACAATTTTCATGAATGCACTAAGCTTATTAACATGTAAAAGAGGAGGACACACTATTTATGCACATGTATGAGTGTGTTTTTCTGTTACGAATTATTACTTTAATTTAGTGCCTGTAATTTTTTTTCCATTTTTTTTTCCTATTTTAGTTTATTACATCAACACTGGCCTGTTAAAGGTCCCATGGTAAGGTATTCTGAAGCCAAATGTGTGAGATTTATTTATAAAATGTGACTGTGTTGCCAGAGAAAGTCAATGATTCAGTGGCAGTGTTGGGTAACTTAAGTGTAGTCAGCAGACAGTCTCGCATCTGGCTCACATTTTTTACTATCTGAACCATGCATGAACAAACAGGGGGAGAAAGATAAATGTCTTTGGGGTAGAAAAGAAAATCTGTTTCCCAACATCTGTCTGTCAATGTCATATGTCACAGTGATGAGTTTCTAAGAAGAGATGGGCAGTATCGATGCTTCACGGTCTATTTTGTTTTATTTCACTTTGTCGGGGAGCCGGAGAGAGGGGTTAGAGGGTGTGTGTGTGTGTGTGTGTGTGTGTGTGTGTGTGTGTGTGTGTGTGTGTGTGTGTGTGTGTGTGTGTGACATGACATAGAAAATACATGTATTACTCCAAGGTCACTTAAGTTTGCATGAGGTCTCTTTCTTTCTGTGTGCAAAAGCACTGGATTAATGAAAGCAAGACCTTCTGAATGTGACTTCTCATAATTAGATGATTTACTATGTAGCGGAGTGACAGGCCATATTCCCAATCGGTCACCTAAATGATGCTTCAGGGAAACGGAAGGTTTCCAAATACCCATGTCCTTACCTATTATGATGAATAAGAGTGATCCAGAGTCATGTTGATGGAAAATCTGACCATTAAAGGGGCAGCCTGGCTCTGATCCATCAGGGCTCTAATCGCCACCAAGACCAGTATTGATTCATTCAGAAAGTGCCCTGAAGAGGAAATACTGCAATTATATGAAATGTGCATTTATCAGCGTCCCAATGAATCTTATTTATGGCAGAGGACCCGAACATAATTCTTTACCATCCAAGTTCATGTTTAAATCAGCGATTCATCTCTGCTATCGCGCAGGAGCGACCGTATCGTTTGTTCGTTCTCGTTGAACAATGGTGCTCTGCTTATCCAGCCAGTTGCAGGACTGCTTTGAAACATCTGGGGGAAACTCTGCCCTAATGATTAACGAAAATGATCACTGAATGAGGGAAATATTTGTGTTATCAAGAAATGTGATTACGTTAACCATTTTCATAGACAATCCCTAACTTCTTTGTTATCGTTGGAACACCTGATTCCAATGAGTCATGCAGAGCTGCTCCGTTCATTCATGGCGTTCCCAGCTCTCCTCCTGCTTCTCTGATCTCAGGGGGGGTGGGGGCGCCTGCATCCTGCGTTCTGTCAGAGTTGGAATTTGGATAGGACTTTCCCTGTTAAAGCAAAGCAGAGCAGTCTGAAGCCACCCACCTCCTCCTGGCCCTCATTTGGTTATGACAGTACCATTATGTCAGCTGGAAGAACAGTGGGTTGAATGACTGGGGGTGCTTTCCTCCGTGACATTTCCTTCTGTGATGAAGTTTAGATACTGAGCTGTCCATTACAGGTTTCTCTGTTGTAAATAGAGAGGAAAAACAGCTCCTCTGTGCTCTAGTTAATTCAGTGGTTTTATCATAAAAGGAGAATAAATCTAGCTTTTTTTTTTCCTCTTTTGACTTTTACACCTGCACTGGTTGCAATTTAAGCTTTCTTTGTCAAATTAGCACTTTGAGGACCCTGTAAGCACTTCATTTCACATTTTTACTTATTGAACTTACTATTGGAGCTTTCACGAGCCTTGCCAAACGGTGCCCAGAGCTGTGAGAGAAAACTTCTTGCAGTGCTTCAGTTTTGGCAATTTCCTTGAGCTCTATGGAGGATTTTCACAGTTTATTGGCTTTATTAAAAGGAGAGAAACCTTTCTGCTTCGTTTCAGCAACTTTGTTGTTGTGCTCAAACCAAAGAAGAAGTAGACCTGTGATCAGGACTCTTTCTTTGTTCAAGAGCAAGGTTAGTGTGAAAAACTAGCGGGCCGGTTTTTATTTATTTATTTTTAACTGCAATGCAGAGGTGTCAATCTGATTCACCTCATTTTCAAAATCAGTGGGCAGCTGTTTTGAGCATGAAAAGCTCTTGTAAAACCACTGAAGGCTAGTAGCTCGGCTTCAAAATTCAGTCAGAAGTTGGTAACTAGTTTTTAAACATAGCCGCGGACGACTCCAGCTGACTAGTAATATTGCTTTTAATGAGGTGCGGTATGGTAATCTGTGCACCATGTTGAAAGAAATCTAAAGAGGTGGTTGCTGTGGAGAGACTCCTGAAAAATGAGCCCTCTGCCTTTAGGATGTCTGTAGACAGCAGCTCAAACAAAAAGCGCACACAGATACTCAGGTGTACATCTACATCTCTAATTGGGCCAACCTAGCTCACTGAAAAGGCAAATCTGCCCATAAGCGCTGTTCTATATTCAAGATTTCCTCTCATCTCTTCCTATGGAAGTATCAGATATCCTCTGAGATCCCCTTAGCACATGCACCCACTCTAGGTTAATATTACCGTGATATTTATTTTATATTTACTGCCTCTTTGCCTTTTGGGCTTTACGCTTTCATAAGGCCTAATAAGGACACTGTGTGCTCTTTTGTCCACTCAGGCATTCCAAGATATGTGTTTTCCTTATCCATCCTGTCATCACTGCTGCTCAAAAAAAAAAAAAAAAATTAAATCTCCCAAGGCAGAAACTTCAGAGGAAATAACATCTCATTGCATTTTTTTAATCACCCTGCATCTGTGTATATCTCTAAATCAGATGAATATATTTAGTTAGTGCATAAATCAGAGTGGGTGACATGCGAGAAGAAAGGATAATATCTCCTAATTGTGTTAATGGGTGTAAACTCATAAAGCGGTGTTTTATTGAAGGGGGTGGAGGAGTCGAAAACGGCTCCAACATAAACAAATGCTTGGGATGATTTGTGTTCAGCAGACTCGGTGACACAGAAGTCTACCATCTCCTTTCATCTCTGCTCATTTGAGTGGAGTTTCATGTTTGTGTTTCCCTATGTGTCCTCCTTAAATCTTGCCGTGACGCCTCGTATTCAAAAAGTCCACCTGAAACCACAGTGTAAGCAAGCAGGTTATATCAACATAACATGTTTTTTTGTTTTGTTGCTTTTTAGTTTGCTTGGCAAAGTTTAATGACTTCAAAGAAGATAAAAGAAGGAAGAATTGCTTGAAAGCAAATGACTGAAAAACTCATCAAAAACTTTAATCTGAAAATGCTTCATGCAGTGAGTGGTTCCGATTTGCTGTGGTGCTGTGACATCACAGAGCCAGCCAAGAGAAGGATTGTGCAGCCTGTCTTTCATCTTCACATCAACCAATTCCTATAACAACAGTCTCACAATAGGCAAAGAAGAGTGGAGTGGGGTGAACCGACTCACTGCATCACATAAAACCAGCTGCTATGAACCAAGACGTGAAGACATGATTGAAGTAGGTGCTTTTGTACTTAAACCTTGTTGTATTGTACTTCATTTCCAGGGAAATATATCAGCTTTTGGAAAAAAAAGGGGCTTAATCTAGCTCATTGAAAGTTTACTGACAGAGAACGCTTTTTCCCAAGAAGTCATTTCTGTGTATTTTCACAAAAACACAGCACTTAATTGAGTGTCTTTCTAGGGAATTGAACGCTTGTTTTGCCACAGCACTCAAAGCAATTAGTCTAACCAGCTGGGTAGCTGTGTAGTAAGTGCCAAGAGGGAGAGTTTATGTTTCTGGCTGTTGTGAGTCTGTTGTGGGTGCCCTCCTTTTTAGGTTGTAGACACCAGTGCCTCGTTAGATGCATCAAAACATCGGCTCCCATTGTTGGTGTGGATTGTCACGGGGTGATGCACATCAACTCGTCGGGACACACAGTGTCCTACTTTCTAGTGTTGTGCATTACCTTCACAGACCTTAGCAGCAGAAATGTCATTATAATTACGTTCAATATTTGTAAAAGCCCTCTCTATTTCCTCGGTATTGTCCCTCTTTGAAAGACAGGAAATTTGCATCAATAGCTTTTATGACTCTTTGATTTTTATGAAGATAGACCTCTACTGTCCTTTTCAAGAAGCAGTCCATCTCATCTCAGTTTTAGAGTCCAAAAGTACACCTAGGTGTTTGTACAAGTTTATGGGCTAACCTCAGTTCCTGTAATGAGAGAAAAGCTTCCTTTTTCTTCTTTTAACCACTTTTGAATTCGGTCCACATCACAATCACCAGCCACTTTGCTGTGGTTGGATGTGTTGGGAAGATGTGACAAGGAATATAGAAATGTCACAAATCTACTACAGATTTATACTTTGTTTGCTTTGGTTTGACTGAAACCCGGAGTAGACGTTGTGCTGGAATATGCATCTTCCTCCTCTAGGAGCATAATAATTTTATTCACAGCAGGTAATTTCAAAGCAAAGATTGTTCTGTCTGAGTGATGCTGCATTTTTTCTTTTCAATTTACTGGACCAGTCCCTTAAGAGCTTTTGAAGAAAAAATGTTCTACTGGCTATTTAGTTATTTGATTTAGTGACTGTTTCTTCCTCTGCATTGGTAGACCACACTTTTATCTACATTTTTAAGAACTCAAAATTGGAGTTTAAACAGGAGAGTTTATGTTTACAGGTTATTCTCACCTGTTTGAAATCATGAAAGAAGGGTAGGGAATACAAATAAAGTCACCAAGAACAATGAAGGACAACAAAGCTGGAATGTCACCTTTACTGATGAATTAACTGTGTTGGCGAATGTTTCCTTGTTTTTCTCATGTATGTTTTTCCTTTAGATTGATATTGTTCTAACTATTTATAGTTCAAATGTGTTAGTTTGTATATTGGCTATAAATGGTATCTTAACTACTGTGAGTAAGCAAATATATCACTGAATTCAGTCATTCATTGAGAAGGCTGAAGTTTACCCCAGCTGTTGCGGGGTGGAGGTGGGGTACGTGACACACAGATTGTTAGGCTTGCACGGAGCCACAAATTAGACAAACATCAAGTTACACATTTAATTTGAGATGTTGGTCAAAAAAGACTAAAGAAAAACTCTTTTACAGAACAATGTGGCAAAGCAAAAGTCAGACCTCAGGAAAGTTGAGACAAGTTGGGATTAACAAAGCAGTTAGTTTTTCCCTCTTAATGACAGTGAACATAAAACAGCACGTCACATCGCAGTAGTCCTAATGAGGACAGACGGCTGTGATTTTAGACTGATCTGGAGCCAACCGTTTCTCAGTCGGCCAAGTCCTGACAGTTGGCACTAAAGGGGCACCAGGGTTAATAATTTTTTTTTTTTTTTTTTGCTTTGCCATGCACAGACAAACACACACATACAGTAGAACTGGTTTGCACAGACTGCCAGGGGAAAGGTCAAGACTAGAGGCAGGCCAGTCCAGTACCCATACCCTACCGCATGCCTTTGCAACCTGTAGAAAATGCAGTTGTACATTGTCCCGTTGAAAGAAAAGTATGGATGTCCTCCTCTAGGACCTTTCATCTAAGAGCATAATTATTTTATTCACCACAAGTAGCAAATCTTGTTCAAAAATCTCAATGTAATTTTCTGCATCAATACTGCCAATGTGGGAAATGATCATGCCCAAAGGAAACTGATGCAACCTCATACCATCACAGACCCTGGCTGTTGGACTTGAGGCTGATAAGTCTGGACGGCGGTTTTTGTCTTTCGTCTGGAGCACACAACATCCATTTCTTTCCCTCAACATCTGGACTATTTCTCTGTCTGTTCGCAATACACATTTCCACTATGTGACGGTCCATTCAAAATGCCTCTGAGCCCAAAGACGTCAGCACTGCCTCTGGACAGGGTTAACACAAGACGACTTCTTTTTATTCCACTGTACAGTTTTCAGTGGCATTTATGAATGTAGTTCCTTATTGTAGCGCTTGACAAAGGTTTCCTGAAGTAATCTCTTGCCCTTGAGATATAAAATACATAAGATGATACTGTTCATCATGTGACTCATTATTAGTTATGAGGTGACTTACAGAGGGCTGTCACCATGCCAACCCACTGATTACAGGGTTTGCATAAAGAGAGATTTATTTTCTTGTAAAAGGAAAAATACAAACCACAGGAAATGGTAAGGGGAGTAAACAGTGTCAGTTGGGACAATTTAATCAAAATGAAATATGAAACCTTTGTTTTGAGGTCTGGGTCTATTATTTTGGGCTAATATCTGTTCCTGCTAAAGGCAGAGATTTGTGTTTGAGTATCTAAGATACCAGCTGTCTCCAGCAAAGACAAAGCAATACAGTACACTGAGGTGTGTGGTGGATTAAATAACTCCCTACGTGAACTAAAATATATTTAGTTAGGGTGTGAAAGCTATTAGTGAAGGTAGGTGGTGAGGATGTGATGTCATTTCTTGGATTTTATAACTCAAAGATTTCCCCGGGGTTGTGCTTTACCAAAGCACCTTCGTAGGTTCATAGTTTCAACTTTGATGGTTTGACATCAGATGAACTGTTGTTGTTTTCGTCTTCACTGTGAATGAGTGAATGTCTCTCCTTTTCATCACTTTTGAGACAGACAATAAATAAATGCATGGATGATATTATAATGAAAGAGTGGAGTGGGAATCCTAATGAGGTAAATGGCATCAGGGTCCTGTATATGTATGAAATTTAGACCATTTCCTTAAACAAAACTGTAATCTATCAAGACTTTTAGCACAATTGCTGTTGCAGCGCCAGTGTAATCCAGTAATGGCGACCAAACTTTAGAAAACACCTTAGTGATACCTTTAGATCTATAAGTCAAATATTCTATAGGCCTGATAACAAAACATAACCTTGTGTCATCCATCTGTTATTGGAGATATGCCATCTGTCCATTTCATTAGTGTAGTTTTACTCACACAAAAGGTGAATACACCTAGAAGTTTTTTGGAACGTATACCTCTGAGTTTTATGTCCAACACCACAAACAGTAAACAAATAGGGTTGTTATTTAACTTCATATCCAATATCAAATGCATTCTGTCTATTCTCCCAGTAAATACCAATGTACTTGTAGGTCCACACTGGGTAAGTAAAGGTTTCAACCCCATTACAGTATTTTTACGCCATTAAGGTTTATTAGGATCTGTTTTATGTCTTAGTTGCAGTTTCTTTCATTCTCTTGAAAACTGAGATGCTATTTGCTGATTTTTCAAATATGTATCCAGACTGCTTCATCTATATTCTTTCTCAAGTTATTACTCTGCTCTTAAGAGGTAGATGCAGGTTTATCATTGCTGAGAAAGTCTCCCTTTTTTCACAGTGTCCTCCTCCTTTTAACCAGCAGAGATAATAGCGACATTTTGCTTTAGGTTTAGGGGTTCAAGGGTTAAATCTATGAGACTAGAAGTGTTTGAAGGCCAACTTCATCCTCGGTCCGTTCAACCATTGTGGCTTCATTTACAGTGTTTGAGCGGGTAGACTGAAGTCACCTAGTAAACCACCACTCCATACTACCTGGTGACAGTAGTGGACCACTTTTGATTTTTGCCAGATGTCTATAAATAAAAAGAGAAGATGATGGCAAAGAAGAAAAACAAACTGGAATGATGTGATTAACAGGGAAGGAGCTGAGATGGTTGCTGCATTTCTGTTTGACATTTGTGTACGCTGTAGCGGTGGCGATGAAAGAGAAGAGATAACTTGTGCTCAAGGTGGAAACTGAAGCAACCAACAATATTATCATGCCCACAGTAGGGAATGAGAGTCAACCTCATCCCCTTACACTGGCATGGCACTCATGGCAGGGCTTTTTGTTTGTTTGTTTTTTAAATTATTATTGCCCTATAAAGGCTCCCAAAAATTCTCATTGCGAGAGATAGCTGATAACAAAAGCCTTTTTTTTTCTTTATTTAAAATACTTCTTATCGAAACATTTAAAAAAAAAAAAAAAAAAAACCCTTCTTGTGAAATATCATATTTCTGTCAGGTTTGGTTAAAAGCCAACAGCTTACCCTTTTGATCCAAGATCCCAGTGCTAATAATTCCTCTCTTATCTCACATTTAAAACCCCAACATGTGGTTCCTGCAGAGAAGTCTGCATTGCCTCATATTGGTGCAATTTGGGGCTAGTTGCCTCTTTAAAACTTCCAGTCTTCTTATTTCTTGCTAAACTGCGACAGTCGTGTTTATGATCTTACCGTCCACAATGAGCAGTTATGCATTTTTTCCACTTTAAAGCAAAAAAGCAGACTCCTCAGACGCAGCTTTACATGAGATGATCCTGAGTCAAGTCACAGAGAATCCTAACCATTTCTGTTTCAGTCAACTATATAACTTAATCATGAGGCCAACTGGTAAAGTCTGTCAGGGACTGAGACACCCTTTTACCAAGTCTGTGCTTTTGCTTTTCTGTTTTAGCACATCTTTAAGCTCAATGTTCAAAACCCTTCACCCAAGCATAGTTTTTATACTTACCAACCTCCGTGTCACTGTCGGTGTCACTATCAGGGATGTTAGTTGTTTTTGAATCAAAAATACACACAAATCATGTATCAAAGAGCACCTTTGCAATAACAGATCTTTGGTAGACCCAAAACACACAGGTGAGTCTTTTGGCCAATCACAATCAAGATAAGAGCACCACCTCATACCCATTGACTTGTGAACTGAAGGCAATTTTTCATGATATGTGATGTTACTTAAACCTGACTTCAACGGACGCCAGCATTCAAGTAGCTAAGTAAGAAGTCGCTAAACAGTTTAGCGACATGTTAAGTTCCACCAAAGACATGTTACTGCGATGATGCTGTCCAATACATGATTCACGTGAATGACGTTTTGATTCAAATATCGTATGTCACCGAAAAGAGAAAGTTTATACATATGCTTGTCAAAGTTTGGTCTGAGTTTGTAAACGACTGCTTGCCATTGAGAAGTTTAATATTGTCAAGATGTTTAATTACTAAGTACTTACATTACAAAAGGCTTTTAGGTACATTACCACAATCGGAAAAAGATTCATATCGCAAAAATGTTTCATACGCTGATTTCTGTATTTATAAATACATTGGCATTTTTAGGTGGACTTAGTCTTTTTGTGTTTCATGTTTAGCAGCTGCAAAAATAATACTTAACGAAAAACTGAAGCCAAAGAATTAGTTTAATGTGAAACCACTAGCTTACCATCACAATTTGCCTGTTTCTCCAGTGTGGTCTGGTGGTTTGGATCTTCACACAGGGTCCAGAGAAGCCTAAATACAACCCACAGCACCACACAGTTGGTGTTTTGAGCACCGTGTTTACTTGACTACACGGACTGTTTTCTCACACCACTATGTATTTTCTACATGAGCAATTGCGTGAGGCTGAAGGGAAGGAGAGCAATCAATGATGGACACAGGGAATGAAGTATGGAAGTTGGGAGGGAGAGAAAACAAGTAAAAGTCTGGCAGGAGATCGGAAGAAAATGCAGCTGGTGGAGGAGTGAGGCTGTCCAAGTTTTTTTTTTTTTTTTTTCTTCCTCCGGACCTCAGTGTCACCCTTCTGCTCCAAACACAGTCCCATCCCCTTTATAGGGCTTTCTTTGTATGTGTGTGTGCGTATATCAGCTATTTATGTTTGCATGTGTGGCCTGTAGATGTCTTGGTGGTCAAGCTCCATGACGCTGGAAGACAAGTAGGCCGGTACACTCCCTTATTCATTTGTCTGTGTGTGGTTGGCCCACTTTTTTCCTTTGTGCTGCTCTTTGCTGTTTTGAAGTCCATATGTTTTAACACTATATACAAGAACAACCCACAAGAATGCTCTAAAAGCTCTTATAGTCTGAGGAAATTCAGCAGGTCTCAGTTTTTTTTCTTTGCTGTCTAACAGAATCTTAAACTTAAGGGTTGGACAAAAATAATAATAATAGTGCAGAGGCAATTCAATGTTTTTGGACATTAGCAAGCACTTTATGCAACATACTCCCTGACCCCCTCTCTTTTTTCACTCAAAACAGTCTTAATGTTCATGTGTATTATTTACTTGTTTTGAGCCTCATCCAGGTTTTGATTGGTTTCCAGATGTGGTATTTACATTCATTTATTTTGGTCATTAAAGCACCCAAGTTTCCAGTTATTTGTACAGTTTCATTTTCTTCTAATCTCAGCCACAGTGATTGTTTTACCAGGTGAGATTAATCCAAGTCCTGGATGGTTAAAAGCAGTTTCTTAGAGCAGAATAAAATGTTTACATGTGGGATAAATGACCAGGTAACTCAAAAGAAGAAAAAACACGACAAGAGCTTGGTCTTCCACATCCTGAAGGTGTGTTCTTGGCGTTAGATCTGGTGACTCAGGATGCCACTGAAGTCCAAGGTTGAGACTGCTGATAAAATCTCAACAACCTCACTGAAAGTCTCCTTTTGCAACTATATATTTCCACAATTTTTCCAGTTATTTCGGAAGAGGCCATTAGAAGATGGAGAACATTGTGACCATAAAGGAATGCACATGACCAGCAACATCACTATTAACCCTCAGGTCCTGATTGATTGGTTTTAAAGGGGCCCAGCATTTGCCAGGAAAACATTCCTCACACTTTGACACCCACAACCACTAGCTTGAACTGTTGAAACAATGCAGGTTGGGTCCATTAATTCACGGTGTTGACACTAAATTCTGAGCCTGTCTTTTTCAGCTCGAGCAGAATTCATGGTTCAACAGACTCAAAGCTAAGTTCTTCTAGTCTTTAACTATCCAGTTTTTGCGAACCTGTCTTCTTCCTTGGTGCCACGGCCAGTTCAGAGTTGGTTCAGCTTTGGAACGTTTTAATAATTAATTTGCTTTTCTGTATAACATATCAATACGTCTCTTACAATTATGTCTGCAAGTAATGACTAGTTTGGTAGTCATCTAGTCACTGATCATTTCTGTCATGTCCTCCACGGAAATCGCCATAAAGCTGCCTTGAAATGACAGGTGTCCATCACATCTCTCACATGCAGCCAGCCACTAGGACATGAACCGTGGGAGATGAGCACAGAAGATGGCTGATCAAGCTAGATACTAAAAATTCAAAACTGATGATTTTTCAGTCATTTGCACCAATTATGTCAACTAAATGATTAAGCTACTCACGTCAGCATCATAAACATATGTACCTATGAAGCTAACCAGATATTTAACTAATGTCATGTGCATTTGTAATTTCACGCCTAAGAAGTTTGGTTCATGTTAATGCAGGTGGTTTAAGCTGGTCTGAGATCTGTTGATCAACACAGGAGAGCATTACTCCTTTTTTTATTTTAAGAGTTTGTACTTCACTGTCGTTTCATTCATGTTTGAAATCTTTCTCTCTGACATGAAATGGGGAAATGTTTCTTTTCTCATTTGTCTCGAGACTCTAAAAATCTCACATGCTTTTTTAAAAATGAATACCTTAAAAGGACTGACGCATTTCTTCCAAACTTATTTTGACCACTAACAATGTTATTGAATATGTAGTAAAATTAATGTGCAGTATGAGCAGTGCCTTCAAAGTTGTCTTGATCTTCTTTATGCAGTCTAAACTGTTCTCAAACACACTGAAGCAAACCAGAATTTTTATCAAGAGAAGCAGAGTATGAGATTGCATAAAGTGTTTGCAAGAGTTTTCCCTGTCATTTTTTTTATAGTAACGTCAAAAGGATATCCAGATCGGGTTATGCGTATCAGGAGCAGGTAATTCCTGATTTAAATGAGCGGGCATTTTTTGCACTATTTCTTGCTTCATGCTTTTTAACATACATCTAATTATTTAAAGTAATGGTATCAACATAAAAATGGTCGTCTTTACTGGTTTGTTGATAAACTGTGTGTGTGATGAAAACAATTAATACTGGACAGTTTCTAAATGATATCCAGCTATCAATATGTTAAGGTGCCATATCAATATTTCCACTAGTGAAAAGTGACGCCATACAGATAACCTCCAGTCAGTACATATATCAAAACTGCTTTGTGTAGTGTACATATTTAGACTTGTGGGTCATAGAAACTGGTTTAATAAACAAAGCGTAACATATGGTTGGAAAGAATGAGTATTTTTCTTGTTATTTTTCCAAAAGGAAATAGTTTTTCATACCACTGAAGTAAATGGCTTCCAGCTGAAATGTCACTCTCTCATTTAAGGTAATAATTGCAATTCGACAGCGTCTATTTCCCAGCGGGATTCTGTGTGGGGTTCAAACCGGGCGGGTTTTTGAACACGTCTACCTCGTTGTGTGTTCACGCTGGAGTCTTTGCAGGATTAACATGAAACATAACCTTCGCCGCAGCCCCGGCTGACATGAAAGAGAGCTGCAGGGAAAGTTCAGCTTTCAAAGTGAAATTCATAACTCACTTTTAAATGTTGATGTTGTATCATTTGATTGAGTTGGCTCGTGCCAAATACACACTTGCGTCATCATACTGACGCATTTCTTTCTCTTTGAGCGGTCTCCATGTCCTCCCTACAGGTGTCCTGGTCTGATTTTTTTTTCTTTGTAGTAAGGAACAGAACATAGATGATAACTGATAACACTGAACAGACGGACCCAGTCTGCGTGTGCTGGTTTTTGTACTCGCCACAGAACACTAACGTGGGTTTTTTAGCCTTTTTGTCGAAGTGTGTGTGTGTTGGCCTATGTTCTTGGCTTACTTGCTTGTGTGTAAGCCACTACTTTCCCACGTTGTGGAGCCGGGTCTCCCACAGACCTCCCTACACGTCCCTTTCTCTCTTTTCTCTTTTTTTTTTTCCTTTCCATTTTTTTTCTTCTCAGTCTGTCTTTCTTACTCTTTCTCTCTTCCTCTCTGCACCTGTACTCAGCGCCGGAGCCCCAGCTGCTCCCATCTACGCTTTGCGCCGTTGGCCGGCGCCCATGTTGCACTTGGCATGTCCTCTGAGACCCTAGGGCCACACTTGACGTGCAATGGCCAGGCAGGCCCACGCCCAGGAAAGGGCTCCTGTGGCCAGGAGTGGAGAGTAGACGGATGAGAGGAGGGCAGCGTCCTGGGGAAAGACCGGCTGGAATTCGGGGAGAGATACGCTGAGTCATTTTCTGGTCTTTCCAAGCTCGGCGCTGAGGAAAGATTTCAAGACGGATAGAAAGGAAGGGATTTCGAGAAAATTTGCACATATGTTTCAGAGTTATTTGATCACTTACTGCTGTTGGTTAGGTATTCGTGGTATTCCAACAAAGAATGTAAAAAAAAAAAAAAAAAAAGTCCACGTTTAGCTGAAGGACAGCTTTATTTAGGTTGTAATCCAGCCAACACCTCATTCATATTCTCAACCACTTTTTCCCAAAGATTGAACTCAAAGTGAATAATCTTATAATAATCACCACTTTTATAGTTTAATTTCTATGTAATATTTACTAGTCTGATGTATCGCTCTGTAATGAAACCACCAAACACCATGGTGTGGACAATGCCGAGCTTCTTTTTGTATACTTCCTTTATGTAGCTTAGATACAGCAACAGAGCAAGTAAAACATACCCCATGTGTGATGTCGCTGATAAATGCTGAGCAAAAGTAATTCTTACTGACATGGCAGCAATCCATCTTTCAACCCATCTTAAAAAAGTGACAAAGAAGTAGTAGTAACAGGAAACACGAAGATGAAGAATTACAGTGCAACCAAGCTGCCCAGATGTATTTGTGCAGTTTTTATCAGGTTAATATTTACTACAACAACTGTGACTGGTCTGCTTGGTATATTGTATTACCTTCTGCGTACGTCCCACTATTACTACTGCTTTGTACGGTAGAAAGAAAGATAGCGACAGTGTTAGTTAAAATTATTGTCGCTCAACATTTATCAGCTCCAACTTGTATTATAAAGCATATTGCACAAGATATGCTTGATTTGCTACGTAAAGGAAACGGCCAGCTGCGATGTCCGTTCCTCATGTTCGTTACATTTCTGGAATCATAAATCCCGCTTAAACATGGCTGTTAAGTAAACAGGTTATCTTATATTTTTTGAGACACTTTACAAAATAAATCACCCATAAAACATTGTTTCATTTGGTGCAGTTATTATTCTTTGCATGTGAGTTTTTATTTTCACTTTTAAAAATGTTTTCAACTTGTTACAGAGTAGTGATTGTTTTATGGTTAGCTTAACATGACATCTGTCCATCTGATCAGGAGTATGTTTGCAGTTTGTCTCGGAAGGACCTGCAGAACCATTCACACGTTTTCTTTTCCTTTATTTTCGAGTTTCTAGGGTTCCCCAAATTCCCACACATTTTTAATCAAACATTAGCTTGACTGCAGTGCCAGGTGGGATGCCGTGGGTTATAGCAATGTAAACTCCGTGAAAAGGGGTAGTTGTATATTTACAAAGCACGTGTGAATTTTCCTCAAGCGGTGGCGAAATAAACTCTTAACATATTCATTTTCCTGAGACATTCATACTTTCATTTTAAGCTCGGCGTTTACACATGAAACAGTGAATACAGTTTGGGAACTAGACTTCAGTCGAGACATATTTCCATAAATCTTAGCTGGCGCACTCCATTTGTGTCGACCACATATGGTGGCTGCATATCCTTGTGAATGTAAATGCGTATTGACAAAGATTAAAGCAGACAGGGAGAAGGATATTAAAAACTTTGGATTTCTCCCTTCTCTTATTAGTTTTCCCACTATTTCTCTTTCTTGTTTTCGGTCCAGCAGACATTCTCAGCCCCTCTCCTACTGACCCACGGGGGGAAGTATCACACACGCAGACCTTTAAATCTGCCGGGTGACAGCTCAGTCCCGCTCCGTCAAGACCCAATGAAAGAGAGTGTAATCTATGTTCACAGCGAGAAGAAAGAGGACAGGATATATGTTCCAGCGCTTTGTTTTCCATCTCTGAGCTGAGATTCAATAGCAAGACATTACTCAAGCAGTTGTTCAACAGGCTATTGTGTAGTAATTGACCCTGATGAAGTGGTGGGCCTTTAATTTGAGAACGGTGTAAACTGAGTGAATTGATAACTTTCCTTATAAATGTTAAACCGTCTTCTCTTTCTTTTCTTTTCCCCTTTTTGAACATCAGTTTAGGTCATATAAAACATTCAGTGTTTTTTTTTTTGTTTTTTTTGTTTTTTTAAATTGCTGTTATTTCAACCATTCTCTCTTGATGTTTTTCTTTACTCCAGGTATCATTATCCTGTTCCTAAGATCTTCTACGTGCAGCTCTCGGTGGGGAGTCATGAGTTCATTGGCGAAGGACGCACCCGCCAAGCAGCGAGACACAACGCTGCCATGAAGGCCCTTCAAGCACTGCGCAATGAACCCATCCCTGAACGGCCACCGCAGGTAAACACAGTCCACAAGCCACGAGAGAGGTTTCCAGCAACACTGCACACCGGCCGGTGTTTCACATGCTGACGTTGTTGAAGCTGGGAACTCCTGCTGCCGTCTTTATTGCATGCAGGGCTTGGAAAAGCTTACAGGGTTCTTCTGTGCAGCAGGTCTTTTAGAAGATGCTGAACATTAGTTATAGTGGTACATTTATAACAAATAACTAACACAATGTTACACTGCAACTAAAATCAAACTCTGTGCATGTTTTTTGATAACTGGATGTTCCATAGTCTGCAAAACCACCTTATCATGAATAAAATACTCAAAACTTCAGAAGACCACGTGCAAACTTTTCAGCTGCTCCGGAGAATCTGTGTTAGCGCTGTCGCCGTGACCGGACGCAGCAATGTTGTCACTGACTGTACAAATGTTTATTTTGTTATTTGAATCTGGTGAGTTGAGGAATTTAGGTAATCAACTATGTTGATTTATCATCCCAGCTCCACTCTCAAACTTAAATTTAAATGGAACTTGCCGTGCTTTTCCATGTTTTGGACTTATGTAAAGTGTTGCCAGGGGGGATTCTTGGATGTCAGTCTAAACTTTAAACTTTAAAAACCAACATTGTACTCATCAGAAGACACTTGACCAATCAGAAAACAATATCTCATTTGCAAATTAAAGAAAATACAACTGTTTTGGGGTTACGGTGCGGTGAAGTTAATTTTTTTTTTAAAAAAGCTCAAATAAGGAAGCTGGAAGCAGGAAGCAGCGGATGTCCACTTTCCATGTGACAGAATTTTACATTTGTTTTTGATACAACAAATACATTCAATAACAACTAAAACTTAACCTGCAACACCACAAAAAAAAAAGTGAATAAGTCATAAATATTCTTGAAACAACAGTTTCTTCCACCGTCTTGTGGTTTTATTGAAAGATCTGTAATGTTTTCATCAAAATACCACAGAGTTTATTCAAAAACTCCCATCTAGACAGTACCAGGGCCCGGGAGCTCCCACAAGCACACACAAAACTGACAGAAAAATCCTGACAATTTTCTTTTTTCAATTCTTACATTTCCCTTTGCATCAGTTTGGCTGCTGGAAGTTTGTACTGATCCCTCCTTTAGGCATCATCTTGTTGCGACACATGCTTTGAACTAACCACGGTTGTTAAACCACTAAACCACCGAAGGAATGTAATCGCCAGCTGGCTGGTGGTACGAGAGTCAAAAAAGTACTTTGTAATTCTTCCTCTTTGCATATTGGCTTGATAAACCCCATTCCTCTGGATTTTGTTTGAACTTTTACAGGCTAGTATTAAGTACATTAATGCAACATTAAAAGAAGAACATTATGAGCATCGTTTCATTGATGTTTCCAAGCTTTTCTGTAATGTCAGGTTCTGGTGCTGCTATAAAACTGTACTCAGCAACAAATTGGCATTAACTGAATCCCAGTCAGTTAAAAAATTGTAAGAATTCCCACAAGGAGACAGATTTCTTGTCATGATATAAAACATAAGAACCTTTTGGTGAAGCATTATAAGGTCAGTTTTTTCATAAATTAACTGTACGGCAGCTGATGGGACTTTACGTTTAATAGTAAGAATGAAAGAGTTCTGAATCAGGAGTTCTCTAAACTATACCTTATGCATAATTATACTCTCCGCCCCCATTTCAGCCATACGAAGCATCTTCTTGGAGGTTTGGTCTCTTTATGACTAAGGCTCAGAGGTCTGTTCCAACCTGAATTCTTTCCCTGAATCAAGTCTAAAGACTGTTGCTGTCAATGTGCTCCTCCTTCCTTCTTCCTTCTCGACAGCCCTGATGAGTGTATTCTAGGTTTTCAATAGTCACTAAGAGCACTTCTAGTTTTAATCAGATTGAATCCAAGTCCACCACAGGTCTAATTACTCTGATGTATAATTTAAACCTTACAATCTCCACAATTGAGTTTTCTTTTTCCCGTTTCTTGGACTGCCTTCTACAGATGTCATCGTACCTTTTGCAGTTTCCCTCAGGCATAGCTGTTAACTTTTGTTATCATTTCCCACCGGAAAAATGACAAATTACCCTGTATCCTCCCCGCTTGGCATGGTTGATGGTTATTCAAAACGCTTTGGCTCTTCTCACTTGCTTGTCTTGCTGTCTTGTGGCGTCGATCACCATAAATGAACTCTTTGTTTGCTGCTGCTTCTGAGTCTTGATTTACAAATTGAGCCGCATTGTGTCTACAGCACAAGTCTGTCATTCTGTCTCTGCATAAGTGTGTGTGTGTGTGTGTGTGCGCAGTCTCAGCTTGAAAGTGTTTCTTTTCACCGTGTGCTATCAGACTTCTCTGTTAAGGAAGGCCACCAGTAAATATCAATGGAGGTGTAATTACAGCGTGTGCACATAAGTCAGAAAGCATAAGGACCTCTGCAATTACAAAACATCCGATAATTTACAGGGATTCAAGTCATGAAGACTAAACACAGAACTGACACAGAATCTCTTGAAATGAAGCACGTGACATCAGCTGAGCGACAACCAGACTGATATCAGTTTGATTTATTGGAGCAGTTATATTAGTCTTGCAGAATTAAGTTTTTTTTTCTGCTTAATGCTATGCTTCAATGTACAACATTTTACCTTCGTGAAAACAAATTTGCACAAACTTTTTTTTTTTTTTTTTTGAAGTCTGCCATGACTTGTCACTTAAAGCGCTTCTCCTGGTGTGACTCGTATATAATAGTCCAGCGCTGTGGGTTCTTGTTCTTATCCCAAGGACTCTGACCATACGTCTATAAATAGCACCTGTACCGGCAGATTTAGCTCCCCGTTTGTCTCTGTCACGGGGAGGTGGTTTGTCTGCTCAGACATTCTGGTTTACCCAAGGTTTCATACTCGATAACACACACACACATACACAATGGACTTGTGGCAGCTTCTTGAGGGAAGATTCACAGTATTAATGACACTCATTAAGTATGCGCACTGAAAGTATGGAAATATAACATTGAGAATAATGAATTCATTTTAAAACTTTTACCAAAAAACACAGACTTCAGAACTTTTGGCCTTACTCACTCGTGTTTCTCTAATTTCCATCAAGACATACAGATACAAGAGAAACACTGCACGCTATTGTGAGTCAAATTTATACTTGGTTAGTAGACTGTTGTAAAAATCCAGGACAGCGTTTTGTGGTTGGTAAGTACCTTCTCCAAAGTTAGGTATTCCCAGGATGACTTGATCCTGTTGGTGCAGTGGTATCCATAATTTTCCACAGCCTATACTACATGTTTATGTTTGTTGTTCTGCAGAAAGAATTTAGATGTTACTCAGAGATCCCCGCTGATAGTAATGCACAATGAATTACAATCTAAACATCTAAATTCCCTAAAAACCTTTACGCAGTACTGTATGTGCCATAAAAAATAGACCTATCTCTCATCAGTGTCAGCCCTTTGGCCGGCACGATGCGTGCAACAAGACCTCTTCTTGTGAAATCCACGAGATCTCATCTCGCAGAATTAATCACTGGCTGTATCAGATCACGCAGTGGAGCAGGAGCGGCGAAGGTACCCAAAGGGAAAAACCACAGCCATTCAAACTTAAGCAGATAAAGAACTGGACAGAAGAAGATAAAGATCAAGACATAACTCTGCGGTTTCTTAGATGAGTGGGAGCAAAAAAGCCCTGAGTTGTGTGTGGCTGCTGGTATGACCTCAGTGGTGTGAACTAGGTTTCATTTTCAGAACTGAAAATGAAGTTATAACATGTTCAAGAATGCTTGTTAGTCTCATTGATCTAATTAGTCTGATAGACACAAAACAATAGTTGCATTTTGGACCAAACAGTGCTAAGTTCTCTCTGAGGCTTATGAGGACTGAGGAGCTCCCCAAAAGGCAACGTACCTTCATGGGTTTCACTGAACCGTGACATATACACCACAAACAAACTGATTCAGCAGCGAGCTGATGGATGACAGACCAGCGAAGATTACGTAATTCCTCCTTTGCAGAGTGGCTCAGTAACTCTTCAGATTCATTTGTCTTTAGTTAGGTTCTTACAGACTAACTTATGTATACATACATTATATATATCTATATAGTATACTGATCCAGTGTTGAGCTCACAATCACTGTACAGCAATCACAATATATCATTTGGACCAGTCACCAAACAGTCAGGTAACAGACTCTTTCTTTCGTGCAAGAAAAGCTTCTACTCTGAAGTAAGAGCTAAAAAAGATCCTATGAACTACATTTGGTGGGTGTTCCCGCGATGTGGACACAAAGAAGAACAGGACTATAAAAGTGTTCTTGTGGTCTTAAAGCACTTCATAAAACTGACTGAAAGCTCAAATCTAAGTCATCAGATGGCAAGTTCAGAGCATCTGTGAATCATGGCCACTCGCGTCGATGAGAGTGGGCTCACAAGATCGCTTGCGTGACTTAAAAGCGTCTCAGAATTGACTCTTCTTTATGCTCTGCTAAAGATGTGTGAAGAGTCCTTTTTGATGTTTTGCTGAATTTGAGCACAGCAGGAAGTTTTCAAAATAAAACACCACAAGCTCTCTCCAGCCTGCATATTAACATTACGTTAACCATTCGAGAGATAATTCAGATAATCCAGGGAATCTCAGAAGATATTCAACCGTGCATTCCTTACACGTTTATTTGGATACCGTAGTTGAATTGTTTAACTTTTTGGCAATTTACAGTTCATGTTCCTGTTATAGCTTTTGCTTTTAAGGACTTTGGGACCACATGTGCTTCATATGTAATACTGTCACCAGTCTGATGCCAGTGATCCGAGCGACATGCGATTTTTAAGCATCGCATCATTTCTTTAGCCTTTTCCTGCTTCTGTCCCAAATCTATGCATTCTTCATTTTACACACCCACCTGGGGTTAAAACATAGCATTTTTCTACTGCAATGTTTTCCCTAACGTTTAAATGATTTTCAGCTGAATGAATTGTTTGCTGCTTTTGTGGCCTACTTATTTACTCAAGAAATGTTTAATCTCTTGGAATTTTTCTAGTTTAATTGAGGGTTAGGGCTAGGAAATAGGGTTTCAGCAGCTATTTTTACTCACTGAATAATATATAGTTAGTTGAGCTGCTGGCTGAAGTTACAGCCCAATAAGCACTGTTCTGGTGCTCCAGTTTAGGGGAATATAATATATCAGTAAGGCTCCCTATTAGAACCAGAAATGGACACTACAAAATCTTACATGGAATCTAAAATTTTACATTTTTTACTCAGTTTGGGGTTAGAGTAACCATGTATTGCATTGAGCAGTTGGTCATTACGTGTTGTCCTTCAACTCTGTGACTTTACAGTTTGTGTCGATGTTAAAGTTACATATTTAATGTTCAGCCAGCCAGTATTGTAATGTTTTTTAAAATCTTTCTTTTCCAGAACCCAGAGGAAAAAGGGGAGCCCGAGGAAGGAACTGATGCAAGCAAATCCGAGATCAGCCTGGTTTATGAAATCGCTCTCAAAAGAAACTTGTCTGTTAATTTTGAGGTGAGAGCAGCATTTCAGAGATGTGGAATAATACCCTTACATACCCACAAGCATTCAGCCCTGTGGTGGTGATCTTGCTGCTCCGGCAGTTTAATTGTAAGTCCTGGTCTTTCTCAAAGTAAATAGAGAATGGATGAGGAATGAAAATAAGGTCATTCAGTCAGATAAGGTGTAATTAGTCAGGATTTCTAGGTGGTGTAAAATGTCATAATGGGAAAGTATTGCTAAAACCAAACAGCTCATTAGCTGCATGAAAAGATAGCACAGAGGAAATTGAAGGAGTCAGGCTGATTATTTTCAGAGACATGGTTCCTCCAGTTTCAGTTCACTTGTACACCTCTGAGGTCAGGTCTTTCAGAAGGAGTCACGACTTGTGCTAATTTGTGTGCAGCAAGTTCAGCGTGTTTCTGAACTTGATGAACTAACACTGGAATGAGCTTAGTTAATCCCAAACTATAAGTGTCACATGCAACTGTGAGATAACTTCTTTAGTAAGAGCGAGAATTTATTTCTTTTCTATGACTCAAGGATTTCACATTGGATTTCATAAGCTTAAATCAGGTTGTCCAGATCCCTAAAAGGCATTTTTGCCTGTTAAGAAGCAGATAAGTAGGCAGAATTGATAAAGCAGTCTTTGATGAGGAGTTCTGAGGCCATCATTACACATATCTACTATGAAGCTGAGGTATATCAAACATGAGATTAATCTCATTTCATTTTATTACTTCAGAAGTGCTTCCAGCTGAACATTATGAGACTAAATTGATTAAAAGTCACTGGTTGCCCAGAAGTTCCTTTTGATCTTATTTTGACCTCGCTGTATTCCCACAACAATTATGGAGCACGAAGGACTTCTGCTGCAACCTTACACAACAGCTAAACCAACGCTTTCATAACATCACACAATCACATCATTTGTAACTACAGAGTTATCTTTTGTTGTTATCATTCTGCCTCCTTTTGCTTAAATCTCCAGGGTAATTTTATTTATTTGTCAAAACTGGAGCAAATGCATTTGCTAACTCAGGAGATGACACACCTTTTCAATTCTCATTTTGACTGAACTGTAAAGGCATTATGGCTTGTGCGTTTTTGAAGCTTTAAGCACATCCATCCATTCTCTATACCCGCTGAATCCAATTACTGGGTCACGGGGGTCTGCTGGGGCCAATCCCAGCCCATTGCAGGGGTACACCCTAGACAGGTCGCTAGGCTATCGCAGGGCCACATATGCAGACAAACAACCATGCACACTCACACCTACGGGCACTTTAGAGTTCTCAATCAACCTCACATACATGTTTTTGGACTGTGGGAGGAAACCAGAGTACCCGGAGAAAACCCATGCAAGCATGAAGAGAACATTCAAACTCCACGCAGAAAGACTCCTGGCTGAGAGTAGAACCAGGAACCTTCTTGCTGTGAGGCAGCAGTGCTAACCACTAAGCCACTGTGCTTTAAGCACATCTGCTTTAAGCACATAATTTTGAAATCGTAATAGAATTTAAATGAAAGAGTTAAAATGAAGTCGTCAACCAGAAAATGAGCTATGGGTGCTGAAACATTTTTTTGTTCTTATGTCTAAACATTTCCTGTGCAGTTAAGGAGACAGCTTTTAGTGTTTGGCCCCAGAAGTTTAGCCTGGTCAGCCATCCTGATTATTTTTGTTTTTAATACACAGAATGAACCTGGTTCCTCTGAGGTTAACTCACCGAAGTGGTTCCAGTGCTAGTTCGGTGCTAGTGCCAGACTTGGCACCAGTTTTTTGCTCTTTGACATCCGGCTGCAAGGAGAGCATTGACTCGGTTCCAAGAAAACTGATGCTGCTCTGGCTCCAAAATCTTGCTGGGTCAGATGCAAGAACTGCTACGTCACGGTGGGCACTGTGATTCCTCTCCAACTGCCACATTTAAACAAGCTAAGTGAGTTTAAAACATCTATCGCCGGGAAAGGCTGGATGCATTCTTACTGATTTAACCATGCAATCACAGATATGTCTACTGTACAGCAAACACGTGAGTCTGACAAGGCTTATTTTTGTCCTGAAACTTAAATGTCATCGAGGTTGATTTTAGAAAGTTTCATGAAGTCAATTCTGGACTCCGAGCAAGATTTTTAGGGCCAGGATCTGTGTCTGCATGCAGTGAAATTCATTTTCCATTGTTGTTATTCTGAGGGATTGTACGTTCCTTCTATGGATTTCCTGCTTCAGCTTTGGTGATGTCATAAATGATGTAGGGCCCGACCAGAAGAAAAACAATCCAAGTTTTTGTAGGACCTGTTTGGAGCTGGCTCCAGCACCAGTCTAGCACCAGCACCTGATTTTGAGTTGGTCAAAAAAACCCGACGAGGGACACAGATGAAACTGAGTGGGTGTGGGTGGCCAGGCAAGCAGATTTTGCCCATTTTGGAAAAATGCATAAAAATTGTTCACTGTTTTATCATCACTGTATCAGCTCCTGCATTTAGAGGAAATTATCTTCTTTACCAACTCTTGTTTGTTTGTTTTGGTGTAGCGGGTTGTGTTTACAGGTAATAAGAAAAGCTTTTTACATCAGATAGTTGGGGACCTCATTTTATTTCTTTTATTTACTTTTTTAATAACAGGAACGGAGCATAGATTTAGCCAAGGGCTAGTTTTTATCTGTTGTCCCTGGCACGAGTCTTAAATAGGCTCCCTGGGATAAGGTAAAACAGAAGCAAAAGATTGTGAAGAAAACAATTACCTATCAGTCAAGATTATTAATCAATAAAATAAAACTCATCGAAAGGTAATAAAAACATTGTTAAAATCTACGATGGAGACAGCCACTAAATCACAGAGTTAAAAACAACAAAAAAGGCAAGGAAAATAAAATTTAAAAAAACATAAGATGACCTTACTTTGTGAGTCAGCTGCAAACCTCGCTGCTCATCTACAAGGTACGAGTCGGGCATTTTCCTGAAGAGCTTTGCTTAGATTCATGTTGGCATCACTTACACAGAACTAAACAGTTTTTATTTATTCAACAGTACTGAGGGGATTTGCTAATTGCAGATATGTTTCTTTTTTCTTCTTCTTTCTAGCGCCTTTGGCTAGAGTTTGAGTAGCGCTGGTGGGGCTTTGCTGTGGTGCTTGTTTGAATTTTGCTCATGTTAGACAGATGGTTCTCCCAGTCACCTGCCAAGTATTTTTTGAAAGTGTCTACCCTTTCCCAAACTGTTTCCAGTTACTGGAGGATTTCATAGATTGTTCTGGGTAATAAAACCTTCAGATGCGTCAGATTATTTGTGACCTTGATTTAAAAAAAAAAAAGAACTTGGAGCATACTTAAGATATGGTTCCCTCACAGCTTTTGACTTGTGCGATTCCTCTGAACACTACACAGAGACACTGCACTGGACTTTTCTGAATTCATTTTAACTTAATGCGTCCTCATATGACCTTTCCGCTCCATTCGTCTCTGCTTTTTCTGTATCTCAGCTGACTCATCCAATATTCGAGCCCTCACCCGCCGCCCTTCTTCTTCTGTACTCAGCAAGGTGCCAAAAACAAGGGAAGCTCAGTTTACACTGTGCACCCCCTCCCTTCCTCCGCAGAATCCCTCTCTTCCACCTCCATCACTCCCAAAAATCACACACGGGTCAGTTGCATGTGGAGGCAAGGGGGACGAGGCAGATGGTAAAGTGAGAGGAAAATGAAGACGAGAGGAAGTTAAGTGTTCTCACTGTGTTGACTTTGCTTGTTGATACGAGTTTACACAATATTGGAAAAATTGTTTAGAAAGCTGTCCAGTCCTCCCTTTTGCACCCTTTTTTTTTGTTCATAAACCCATTTGCTCATCTGAGCGTGACGCTGCTGTCCTTCCTGGAAGTACCATTAATAATTTGTGCCAGCTAAATCTGGGCTGATGCGATTTATTATCCGAGACCCTTGTATCGCTGTCACCAATTGCACCACTTTCATTTTCGGTCCTTCAAAACTGGAAGCTGAGAGCGGCGGTTCTTAAAAGCAGACCACATTCCTCCGGACGCGCTCTCTTCTGCTCTTCATTGCTGCTGTCTGACGCGCAGTAAATCACAAACTATTCCCTGTCTTCCTTCCACATTTTGCCTTTCTTTCATGATCCCTCTACATCTCTATCAACAGTTAATATTGTTAGTTTGTTTCCCAAGTTATGATTTGTGCGCCCTCTGTGACAGCCGTACCGGGTCCGGTTTGTTCAATCTACATTTTTTTTATGATTTAAAGCTGAGAGAGAAAGAGGGAAAGAGCTCACAGACGGAGTGTTACCATTTTCCCGATGTCTTAAGCTTCTTTATCAGTCATCACGTTTCTTTTTTCTGTTCCATGTCCTGCAAAATCGCCTTGGGGGAAGGCTGCATTGAGCAACAATCAGCTTTTAATCAGGTCAGATGTAGCACATGACAGCAAACAATGAGACACTTGGAAACAAAAGCCATCGGGATTCAGATGTGGTGAAAAAAGAAAAAGAAATGGCCCTCTGGCACTGTAACATAAGAAACATATAACTATTTTTGTCAGTTTTGGCTTCCAGATCTGAAAACAACTTTGGTGCTTCATTTAATTTTGAAGCAGTTTTCTTGTTTTGCAATGTTTTGTAAAAGCAGTTTAACACTGTCTTGTGCAGCTAGTTGGTTTCAGCAAGCTTAAAACCTAAATTCACTTTTAACACATTGAAACATTTTTAGTTCAGCTTAAACTAAGGCCTGGGATATACTTTCTGGTTATAATGCGTATGTGAATGTGTTATTTCTGCTACAAGTATCCTGTTTTCGTTTGGCAAGTCAGTCGTGCATATCTTTGAAAAATACGCGATAGGTCGGTTAGATGCAACAATCAATTAATAATAGTCTAGTTTGGTGCAGCAGTTGACTACTAGTGACCAGTCATTGAGTTCTGCTGTAGTTCGCTCTGCATGGTGGTGTGTTGAACAAGGGGGGCAAGCTTACCCAGCATGCTCTTGGTGTTTCTTGTACTCGGTTTCCCACATTGGCAAGACCAGAGGAACAACCTCTGATGACGTTGATTTAATGGGCTAACATACCATCTCTGATGGTGCCGGTGTAGGTACCAGATCTGCTCGGGTGGTCAGATCTACTCGGGGTGTTGCTTTCTCTGCCGTGACTGCTTCAAAAACACTTTGAACCAGATGGAGACACCAGTTCCACCTTCTGTGAGCTTTCCAGTGCAAACATTGCATATATAGTTTGGCTTTGTGTTTTTACCAGAACACTTTTGTTGTAATGTCTCTGAACATTTTAATTTACACTGAAAACATATTCTCCTCAGCTGCCCCCAGAGACCCCCCAAAAAAAGTACCTAGGAATTTATAATCAAACTTTTACGCTTGTTAGCCTAATTCAGTATCATAGATGCATATTTTCTAACAGACAGGTTATTTGATATAAATATTTTGAAGGAAGTCAGAGCAATAAAAACAATGTCTACTTTTTCCAGTTTAAAAATAGCATTTTAATAGTAAGTTAAGAATACATGGTTGTTCAATTTAGCTGTTTTTGTATTTTGCGTTGCTACTTTTTATATCTATATTTGCTCAGTTTCTTTAACTCTGGCTTTACAATCTGCCCCCTAGTGGAGAACTTTGGTATCACGTGTACTGTGTGAACATCTGATCAAACTGGAAGTATATCCCAGGCCTAAGATGATGAAAAGACAGTGTTTGATCAGTCCATTGATCTACAAGTATTTGACACACACTCACAAAAATAAATAAATAAATAAATAAAAATTATTACAACTTCAGTACACTGGAGACTGCCAGAGCTAGATCACTTTTTATGAAAGTAAGCCTACTTTCCTTCTAATAAAATTAAAAAATGATATTTTAACACTCATTATGTCCTCGCTTACTCCACAAAGTTTGGTTTTTGCTGCTCTCCGGCAATGCCATATCCTCTTTACTGTGTCAATTTACTGAGGAAAAAAAAACCAAATTCACACCCTTAGTAAAAACTCTTTTTTTCACATATACATGCATAATTAAACAACCAGAATGATTATCTCTCATGTGAACATCTTTCACAGCAGTGAAGTAGTTTGACATCATTTTATCCCCACACTCATTGGGCAACAAAATTACCTATGAGTCACTGCATGAGTGTCTGCTTTCTTACCCCTCTGCAATGATGAGGGTCGCCGCCACCCTGAAAGCCAGTTGGCTCATTTAATCCCCCTGTCGGGCAATATCAAACAGATGTCAGCATCAAAGAGGAACCAATCTATAAATCACAGCTTGTGTGTTGGATTGGGGGCTCCCTTTCCAACTAGGACATAAGAGAAGAGGGTCCAGGCCAAGAACCACCCATCTTACAAGGAGCTGTTTCCCTCAGGGCTTGTCCATCCACCGCTCATCACAAAAGGGCCTTTCTTCCCTCTACCAGTCCCCACTATTGTCCTACCCTGCTCCCATAGCCTCCTCTTCTAGAGTACCTGAGTTCTCGCATGCACCGATCCTCAGACTGCGTAAGGTATTAATGTCTCTATGAGAAGCAGAACAGAAGGCCTCCCATGTCTCAATAAGAAGAGATGAAGAAAAGGGGATTGGGAAAAAAATCAACATTGAATTACAGAAGGTTTCCTGGGTATAACCTGATCTCTCTGTCATTAGGTGCTAGACGGGACTGTTTGTGTGTTTGTTTGCATGCATGTGTGCGCGGCTGTGAATGGGAGGACTGAAATCCCATCGGTGTGGTGTAGATCCCGTGTCGTCTGCCAGGAGACTGACTGCAGCTCGTCTGCCGCCGTCCTGGGCCAAGAGTATGTGACATATTGTGCACAGATATACACTTTTGTGTCATGCTCTTTGTTGGCTCTATCGCATACCTGCACAGGCTTATGGAGAGTGTAGATTTAACCTTAGTGCTTTATTAACACTGTGAAGATTTTAATTTCAGGGAGGGAAAATGTGCAAACATGAAAAAGCATTCCAGTCAAAATGACATGTCAGTGATTTTCTGTGTGACAAAATGAATTTATTGCAATTTTTTTCTTGACTCTCCAACAAAGGACTGAGTTCAAAAGTATTTCCTGTCTTCACACATCTTTTTTTTTCTTAATAATGGAGGTTTTTTTATATGTGTAAATTGTTTTCTTGGCAGGAGTTGCTGAGGATGAAACGACAGATGCCTTTCTCACAACAATATGCTATAATACGTAGCAGGAGCCAGCAACTAGATAGCTGGGTATGGGGTTAAAAAGCTTGGCTTTGTCCAAAAGTGACAAAATCTGAACACCAGTACCATCCACAATTTGCTGTTTATGGGAGTTTATGTGCCAAACTATTTCTTGGCTGGAACCAGTAACATCCTGGAGTCTCTCTTCGTTGCCTGACAACTAAACAATGAGATGTAACAAAAATCAAAGTGCAAATAGTTTGTTCACATGGTACGCATCCCACTCACCCACTCACCCACCAGGAGGCTTAATTATCTCTTTTAAAAAAAAAAGTGTTTATCTCTCTAAGTGTTTGCATTTGTTTGTAGAAAATGAGCTTTCACTGGTGCAACAGTGTTTACGTCTCAGTTTCCATCTCGCTCAGCCTCAAGCGGACCACTCGCACGTGTTGTCCATGATGGAGAAGGAAGGAGAGAAAGTCGAAAGAGAAATGAGAAAATCTGACTAGAAGCTATCTTCATTTTGTTACCGTTTCCTCCGAGTTGCATAATCCCAGCTGAGCAGTGGCCGGTTATGTGCTGTGTCATCACTGAGGACTATTGGCGCAGTTAAAGCATCCAGAAATGTGTCCAGTCCTACTAAATATTGCTATATACAAGAAGCTGTCATGTTGCATTTCCTTTTTCTGTGGATGAGCAAGACCAAAGTAGCTCCCCTGGGTTGGGGGGGAGTTTCACTGTTAGCATTGACGGCTAGTTCTCCAAGACTCCCTGGAACGTGCATCCTTCAACAAACCGTGTGCAGGATTGCAGACGGGATACCGGGTTAACGCTGACGGCAAACATGCGGCTGCTGTCAGCTGTGTTGAGAATAGGATTTGGTTTATTAGTGGAAAATTTAAAAAAAACTCTCTTAATCCCTTTTTTTTTCAAAAGCTGACACCTTTTATCGTCTTATTTTGCTCTCATGTCTTCAGCTTTACACTATCAGATGCCCATAACTAAAACTAATTGGTATGCTAAGATATTCATCCCATCTGCTGTCAGACTACTTAACTGTGATTTGAAGTTCATTTTATTTTAACTGGTATTTCTTGGGCCTCTATTTATTGATTTTAATTCTTAATTTTATTTTATGTTATTGGTGTCAGCTGTCTTGACTTTTTACCCTTTTTGTATACTTTTTTCTTGAGTGTTCCTTGTACAGTTTTTTGGGGGGGGTTTTTTTGTTTTTTAATTTCTTACTAATCATGGACTTATATGACATAACTCTGGAATTTGCTCTGTGGATGTGTGGGAACTAAGGTGGAATACCTCACTTTATCTGTTGGTTTTGCTGTTTGTTCGTGTTTTTTGCTTGACCGAGCTGCTCATTTCTGGCTTTTACACCTTTGATAACTTTAGTTCTCTATGAAACATCTGTGGCATTTTTCAGTCAAAATATGAAATGGATAGCAGCTCAGAAGCACCTTTTAAGCGCAGCTGAGCCTCAACAAAGTGACATAATTGTTTTATCCCAATAGTTTTAAGATGCTTGTTACCTAGGATCCCAGAATATTTACTTTCACTTGCATGTTTTTTTATATTACTTATGATAAACTGAGATGTGTTTTAAGAGGAAAAAATGCTTTAACCCTAAGTCAAAGAAAGGTTGTGAAACCGCAAACGGCACTAACCCAAAATCTTTAATGTTTAGTCTTGTCATCTCAGTTTCATTTGTCAATTCACTTCCTTTTTGTGTATTTCACCTCTTAAGTGTTTTCCACATGAAATTTTGTTAAAGCTTTTTAACAACTTTTGTAACGTTTTCATACCCTCTCCCAACAATTGAAAACATTCTGTCATTGAAGTTTCAAAGCTTATCAGGTCTTATTTTGTCCCAGTTTTCCAATAATAACATCATAAGCACAAACAGTACAGGGTTGTGGTTTGGATTTTTGTTTGACAATTCTCCACACATTCTCTGTTGGGGACAGATCAGGACTACAGGCAGGCCGCTCCAGTATCTGTGCTCCAGAGCTCCAGACTACAACCATTAAGTCTCATTTTGCAACCATTTCTTGAGATAGTGTAGCTAGAATTTCCAGTTTGGTACCCCGGTGGGATTTGGAATTTTATTTTCTGTATTTTGATTTCTTATACTCTCATCTCCACTGAAATGGCAGTAGAGGAACAGGCAAGATGGGTCTGTGCACGTGAGTGTTGCAGAATGCAGAGCGGCATAAGGTTCTCGTTATCAGCACAACCCCAAGCGTCGCTTGTGTTCGGTCCTCCTCCTGTCCCATGCCTCGTACATCTGTTGCATTTGTTTTCCAAGCCACTAGTCTAGTCCCTGACTGATTCTGTTTTGAAGAATCTAATGACCCCCTTCTCCTGACATGCAATGTAAAGATATGGTAAAGAAAAGGCAGCTGGAGACTAGTTTGGCAACTTAACTGCAATTTTCAGGAGCTGCATTTCCTTTTTCTGCAGAATCTCGAGGAGGAGCTATGTTAATCAGTCTTTATGTATGACTACAGATTCAATACTTTCAGAGTATTATTAAGAGCTGTCTTCAGCATAAGAGTCCTGGAAGTAATGGTGTGGCTCCCACAGAGCCCAGATCCCAACATCATCCAGTCTGTTTGGTATTACATGATGAAACCGAAGGGTTTGGGGCGGCCAACATCTACAGAACATCTGTGCTTAGATCTCCAAGATGTTTGGATCTCAGAGATCTGAGATCACTGATATAAAGCTTAAGTTTGCATCATCGTGACTCTTTTTTTTTGTTTAGTTTTTGTGCATTGGACTTGCTGTCATTTCACTCTGTTAATTGAACTGAAGCTTGTCTTTTCGTGCATGCACTTGTGCAACAATGCAGAGGCATTATACTCCACTTTCCTCGAGTACTGGTATTTCTGTAGATGTGTGAGGTATTCCAGGAATGCCCATGCTTCCTCTTATCAGTTTAATCACTTTTATCGGTCACCGAGTTCAAATGAACTGTTTTTAGATTGCAGCTGATTGCTACAATTTGTGCCGTCTGCACCACAAATTAAACCCGAGTAATGAGAAGCCGGGGGAGCGTGGGAGGGTAATGAGAGAATCCAAAGAAACCTACACAGCGGCTACAACTACTAGGAGAGGGAGGGGAAAATCCATCAAGCTCGGAGCTGAAACGGCATCTATGGTAACCTATTGAGACCTGAGGCACCCTATAACCGCGGGCACATTTATACTCACATGTCACGTTAACCGAATGCGTACATTTGGAATCAAAACTGAGTGAAACTTAATTCTTCCTCCAGCATGTTTTCCTATGTAAGATTAGGGAGAACTCCACCTGCTAAGCAAACACACACACACACACACACATTGTTCTCGAACTTCACAGGAAGTAGATGTGATTGCAGAAGCATGACCTAACACCGGCCGGTGTTTGTTTTAGGTCTCCCAGGTGACCAGAGGCTGGAGGAAGGAAACTGAGCCTTCATCACCAGAGACTGTAGTCTAGGAACATGTTACTCTTCAGATGAGTGTTTGTGCGTCAGTGTTGTCCAGTTCAGTGTGTTTTGTATATGAATAACACACACATATGGGTGGGTAGATGTGTGACCACAATGAGCAGATGTTTTGGACCACCTGGCGTAGCTGCTCAAAGCATGACAAGACCACTGACACACATTCATCTGTGTTGATTTTCATTTTTCCGGCTTTTCTACCTTTATTGTTAATTTTTTTTGTGTGTGTGCTTTTGTGAAAACGGACAAATTTTTACAGGTGTTGAAGGAGAGTGGCCCCCCACACATGAAGAGCTTCCTGACCCGCGTCACTGTAGGGGAGTTCTCCGCTGAGGGCGAGGGCAACAGCAAGAAGCTGTCCAAGAAGCGTGCTGCTCTGTCCATCCTGCAGGACCTGAAGAAGCTGCCCTTCATACCCACTGTGGAGAAACCCAAGGCACATTACAAAAAACGCACCAAGACTATCCTAAAGGTGCTGCAGCTGGGCAGGGGTTTAAAAAAAGAAAAAGAAAAAAAAAGAGGGCATTAGAAAGTAACAGCATGATGGATTTTTAATAGATCACAATCGATGCATCCAAAGTATTCAGTGTTTTGGACTCAGAAGTACAGCCAAATCAGATGTTGATGCTTTTTCTCTTAGCTCACTATGAAATGAGTAATTGTCATTGGGATTTAAAACATGCAAATATTGCAAAACCTTTTCCCTACTTATTTTTCTGTGAGATCCAGCTTTGTAGACGAGTGACAGTTAACTTATATTTAACTATGAACTCTGACAAAAACACATGTAACAGTTGAGGTTCAAATTATTTGGGAGTTTTTTGAGGATTGATTGTGGTCTTTGGAGTCGATAATGTCCCTCCAAATGGATAATAATCAAAGTGTTGAAAAAGAACAGTATTTTCAGTTGAAAAGAGAGGGGAACAAAAGACACTTATCAATGTTTTTATTTTCATTCTCTTTCTTCTAGACGGGTCCCGATTATGGACAGGGCATGAACCCGATCAGCCGGCTAGCCCAGATCCAGCAGGCCAAGAAGGAGAAGGAGCCCGAGTACCAGCTGCTCTCTGAGAGAGGAATGCCCCGACGTCGGGAATTCATCATGCAGGTAAACTGTTCTCCAGTTGCCTTGATTTGTCTGATCCGTTGGCGTAGAACCTTTTCTAAAAGTCTTTTATAAGCTATTTTGTCTATATATTTGTTACTAATCACTGCCAGTTTTATTTAATTGGATTTTTAATTTAAAAAAAAAACCAGCCACACTTTGTGTGATGGAAACTGTTGCTAGCTAGCTGAAAGCAAGTTGATGAAATTGACTATTGCATCAAAAGTTTAAGAGACCAGAAGAACGGGATGTTTAATAATGATGGAAGTATTGAGTCATGGTTCTTCCACACAGACACCAAACCCTGTCTCAAAGCTCTTGCAGCTTGGGTTTATATGGTTTCTGTGTCACGACAACCTTCTTCGGTGTTTACATTCTAGATTGGCACATCTTATCTGGAGTGGACGGGATGTCCAGCTCCAGTGATAATGACTCATGGTCAACTTGACTTCTTATTGACACTTTTACCTACTTACACTAAATACTTAACTTCAGATATTGAAGCTTCATTAGAAACACCATAAGTGGAATTGTATTTAAAATGTATAGTACTTGGAAAAGTTTAGATATAATCTGAGCAATGTGTGTAAATTCAATTCTGCATGAGAATTAAAATATTTTTATGCAGTGATATTACAGTGATGTTGCTAGTATTTACCATATTTTTTCAAGGTTTATACAAGAGGTTCAAATCTTTGAAAATCCATGACTTTTAATGTGTTTCAAGGTGTAAAAAGTGCTTGAATTTTCTATTAAAAGTGCTTAAAATTGTAATATATTTGGTTTTCACAGCAACTTGCTGAATAGTTTGCTAAATGGATGAAAAAACAATTCAAAGGGTTTAAAAAGAAAATTGTTCTGATTTCTATCTCACCAAAGATGCTGTCAGAGATAACGGTGCAGACTAAAATAATTACAAATACAAGACAAAGATCAAAGCCACAGGGAGCCCCCTGTGCTGTAAAAGTTCAGTCATCACTTTTGTATTTTCATGTGTTCTGTAATCTTTCTTCTATTTTATTTGTGTTTATTTGGGAACACCTACTGGCTTGAGCCTCGCAGGTGTCGTAGTTGTCCCCGCCGCGAGAACACAAACTGGTTCAGAAGAGGCTGATCCACGTTATGATGCATTCATTTTAGCAAAGCAAACAGAAAAAAAGTGAAATACACATCTATGATTAACTGTGTTGCTGCTTCATCAGGTTACTTGTAGATTGTAATACAATAAATCATAATGATAATCATAATGTTTTGCATTTTCAGAGCGCTTCTAAGCTATCAGGTTGGACATAGAGGACTGTGAAGCAGTCTTTGAAATTTTGAAAGTCCTCGAATTTGACCTGAGAAAAATCGTTCTAACCCCAGTCTTTAGAATGTATAATTGTTTACTTTTTACTATTATTCTATTTCTTTCTTTTTTGTACATTTACTTTTCTTCTTTTTTTTAATGTTCATTGCCTGTCAGCTTGTTTTGCATTTATTATTTAACCTGATGCATAGCGGGACACCTTAGTTTTAAAGCATTTCATTATCAGAATACATCTGTCTGACCAACTGATTGATTTTATTGATTGAATTGTTAATTGATTGATTTGTCATTCTTAGTGTAAATTTAATGACAGTCTCCATGGAAACACTTTGATCACAAAACTGTGGTGTCAGTTAAAACGCTGTTATGAAAACTGTTGTCAGCCCTCGTCTGTCTCCCAAAAACTCCGCTACAAGGAATCCGCTTTATGACTGAGATTTCACAAGTTTAAGCCAGTGCAGTCCAATTTGATTTAAACAGGATTAAGGAGGGTGAAAGGACGAGCCTGTGCATGCCCAGAGAGAAAATGAGCTTAATTCTAAACTTCTGAATCTTGGCCCGATATATTAATTAGAGGAGAGTTGTATAAGTGGGTGATTAAAAAAAATCTGTCTGTGAAAGTGCTTTATAACCTTGTTGGGACTAAGATTAGAGGGGACAATGCATAAGTGACAGAATGAGAATAAACCTGCCCTCTTATGCAAAAGGAAGCACTTATATAGCCTATTTACTGTAGAATACAGGTTTCTCAGTTTCCTCCTGGGAATCTGATCCACAACCGTAACTACATACTCCTCCTCTTTGTTCAAAGAAACTTTGATTCAATGGCCTACTAGTGTTTATAAAAGAAAAAAAACTCCCCTTTTTAAAGAAAAGAACAAAAAAATCTCATTTCCTGTTTCACAATATAGACAGTTCCTTTTATATAAATTATTCTGTTGTTTACCTGTTATGGGATTCAGCTTTATGAGTGTATATGAATAAAGCACCAGTTTATCTGTTTTAATGTTTTTCCCTTATTTTGGAAAATTTAGCTCAGAGTTCAGTTTTCATGTGTTCAATGACATTTTCTTTTTTTCATTCCAGCTGTCTCCTCTTACTCTTCCAATCACCTCACACTCACTCTGTCTTTCTCTTTCACCCCAGCCCTTTCATAAAGCTCTGTTTTAATATTTTTATTGGTGCGGTTAAAGCTCAGAATAGATGAACAGGCCTTCTTCTTTGCCTTTTTTTTCATTCTGGATCTGCCAACAGTTTTATACTATCATAGTTCAGGTTGTCTGCCATTGCTCGTAAAAACAGCCCACTGTCTGTTTTCTGTATCACGGGAAGACACAAGGACTTGGTTGTCTAGTAAAGAGGCATTATTCATTACAGAATAAAATCTCATGCTGTTACGGCAGCGGTAACCTTTCCCCTTTAACTAAGTTATGCGTTTGCTGTTTATCTTTAGTCCAGTAAATGGATCAGAACTGCTCGTATTTAGAGGCCATCTCGCCAGATCCCACAGTTGGCTATTTTCCTCTGAAGCCAGTCATGCAGAGCCATCATGTTGTTATTAAATAAGCAGTAAAAAGCATGCTCTGTCTGCAGGTTATTGGATAGAGTCAGCTTTGAGCCTCGAGCATATTTCTGTAGCTGTTGTTGTTGTAGCTGTTGTTGCTTCACTTTGCGTACAAACGTCGGTCCCATTGAGTAGTTTGTCACTTGGCTTTAAAAAAAAAAAAAAAAAAGCCTGCATAACCCAGTCGATTTTTATTTACAATATATCAACTGTAGTTTTGTCCTTCTTCTGCTCCCATTCATGTTTCTCTGTCTGTCTCTCTGTCGAGCTCTCCCTCTTTGTTTATGCTTCCGTAATCCTCTTCTTTCATAAGGAGCACAGAGCTTCTATCAGCATCGGGCAGTAATTCAGCCTCAAACCTATTCTCCATGCCTCTTTGATACACACATGAGGCCCTGTGAGTGTGTGCATTCCTTTGTGCGGTCCACTCACATCTAAAATTTCCATATTGTTTCCCATCGTAGGCAGCGGGGCTCAAATGAGTCTCTGTCTTCGCGTCTTTTGTCTGAACCCGTCACTTGTTGGGGAAAAAGCCTCCACCGTGTGTCAGATGCCTTTGAGCTGCTGATCATCTTTTAAAGGAGACATATTATGCCTTTTTTCCCCCCCAAAGGTTGACAAAATTTCCCGAGGTATTAATGAAATGGCTTTGACGTGTTTTAGTTGAAATTCCTCGGGGATACAGCACAAAAGCATCATTTTCAACAGTGTCTTTACTGCTTTGTTCATGGTAGCTGGTTTTAAAGGAACACCCCTGAACTGAAACAACTGTGGCTCTGTTATTAGATGGTCATGTGCGCAAACTTTGATAAGGTACTAAAAAGACGTGTTAAAATGAAATATGCGTTTGCAGTAAAATGACACTTTATTTTATCACTTGGGGCAATTCATCCATGTCAAAATAAACAGCTACTTTAAGTCTCAAAAATGTAATTTCACTCAAATAATAGTGTGGAAATAGGCCCTATGCACAAATCAAGGTATTTTTAGCTTTGTAAGTGTACAGAAAGTGTATAAAAGGACTGTTTGTAAAGGTGTCTCCTACTGGTTGTTGCCCCCTTGTTTTCAGTTGCATAAGTCGTCTACTGAAGTCACAGAGGATAGTTTATGGCCTCTGTTCCCCCCATCACTTCAATGGAATTACATTTTGTCTTGACACATGCTTAAAATGACAATTTATTTTAAAATATTTACCGATTGCCCGAGGTTCTAACATTAATTATCATTTTGCTTAGTCTGTTTAGTCTGTTTTCAAACACAAGCTTCACATCGTTTTGGTCCCAGGCAAAAGTTTATTCACCTTACTGTCTAGTAATAGACCTAGAGCTGTTTTAACACCTTCATTTTCCTCTGCCCCACTCTTCTTTTTTGATATTGGTGGTAGAGTTGTGTGCTATACACTTCTGAGATTCAGTAAATGCTGGATGATGGGAGGTTGGAGATAAAGAAGAAGAAGCTGGATATTACTATGGTGATCTGGGTCTGTGACGTAAAGTTATCATGTAAATAGTACCATCTTAATAAATCCAATATTTTCAGGCTTACAGCCGGCCCCAAACAAAGCCAGGCTTGTGTTATGCCACAGATTTTAGTTTTGTAGTCACTTCAGACATTAAAATATATGCTCACATTCACTCGCAGTTGTATTTTAAACGGATTCTCTTGCCAATCGTTTGTATTCAGAGAAGCGTTTGAGCTTGTCGGGCTGCTATGAATAAACGTGCTGAGGTCTGACTGTTAACCGGCCTTGGCTCCCACAATGTTATTTGTACAGTGTAATTGTCTGTTTGCATAACACGACGACGTTTGATATGCTCTTGGAAATTTCTGCTTACATTCTGTGCAGACAGATTTAATGTTTTGGGATTACTGAAAAACAAACACTTCACTTGCATTCCTTCAGTGCAATGTATGGCTGACTTGGCTCAGAAAGTGAGCGCCTCAGCTGAAAGCGAGTCGATGTAAAGGTTTGAATTAAAAGTTATGAAAAAAGCAAAATTGTTGTGCTGAGATTTGTCAAGGACAAAATGCATCTGTGCTGCTGGTCTTCTTCTTGTGTATTGACATTTGTTTTTGTGTGTGTGTGTGTTTTTTTTTTGTTTTGGCATCTGTCAAGGTCAAGGTGAATAACGAGGTTGCCACGGGAACAGGACCTAACAAGAAGGTTGCTAAGCGGAACGCTGCCGAGGCGATGCTGCTTCAGCTGGGATACAAGGCCTCCACAGTCCCCCAGAACCCCTCAGAGGTACCAATCATACATTACTACTGCTGCTTACACAAACTTGTGTATTTCATATTCATTTTATATACAAACCTCCCACTTTGTTATGATGTGTAGCTGTTTATTTATGCCAGTGCCTGATTAGTGTAAGCATAAGTAGGTTGTACTAAGTTTTATACTGTCATTGGTTTACAGAGAAAAGAGCTTATAGGCGGAAGGTTGCAGCTTAAGATCATTTTTGTTAACTGTAAATTACACATTTCCTTGAGGTGCTTGGACATCAGCTGGGATATTCCAAGTTCCAGTAAAGTTCTAGTTGAAATTTTTCATTAAATTTAAAAAGACTAAAAATTTAGATGAAAGCATATTCTCATGCACTCCAGGTCTCATCTCTTCAGCCTCGTGCAGACATGCAGTCGGCTCGAAGGATTTATCACAGATTTCAGGGCTGCTGACCTGTTATGTAATCTTTTCAGCTCCTCTGAACCAAGGCTGTTTTACAAGCAACCAATGATCACCATCATCTTTATTCACCTCAGTGATTTTAAGCTCAAAAGCACAGAATTACATAGATACGATATTGCATAACCAAGCTTTCTGCTGAATGTCAGTTGTTCCCCAGACAGCTCATGGGTTGGAAACGTGTCATATACAGACAGCCAGACTGAGGACAGCTAAACACTGCTGTCAGTATATAACATTTGCTCAGAAATGAAATATCACTGTGAGAGTTAGTTAAACATCACTTTTATTTCTTCCTTCCATCTGTCTTTTGCCTTGGAGCTCGTTTGCAAAATGTCAGCAAGAGTGTGAAGAACCTCGGGGTTGCATTTGTTTACATCCATGTCATATCATCAGCTGTCGCACACATCAAAAATAATTTGTTTCTGTTTCACATACATGTTTGCAACTGTGTGTTTGTGCAGGCAGACACTCCTAGCAATGCAGAAACTGAAAAGGAGCTTTTATTTGGTTACAAAACATTGACAGCCCTCTCTAATGAAGTAGCTCTCCTTGAGAGACATTAGGCTCCTTAAACATCATCTGTTGTTAGTTCTCGTCTCTTTGTCAACCAAACAGTAGGAAGTAACTTGTCTGACATGCGTGAAGAAGCTGTCTGTTCAAGAATCGACATCTCTCTTACCTCCCCCCATCTCTACTCCTCTCTCCTTCGCTGCAGATGGACAACAAAGGGTGGAACGGACAAAAGGCGTCTTTTACCGAAACGACAAGTAACAGTGAGTATCGGCACGTCTCCCTGTGTCCATTTCCATTTCCTTCTCCTCCTCCTCTCCGGCTCTCCATCGCTCCCTCCATCCAGCAGGTGGTTTTAGCCACCAAGACGGCCCGGCGTTTAATCTGTGTGACTGGTCAATGGGCTTCTGACTGTCAGCTTAACTGGCCGTGCGTCCTCGTGGGGAGCCTGCGAATTCAGGCTCATTCACACAGGCTTACGGGGCGAGCACAGAGAGGCCCTCCGGGGAGCCACCACCACCACCCCCTGCTGCCTTCCTGTGCAAAACACATAGTCTTTCACTCAGGATTAAAGCAAAATCACACAGGAGTGTAGAAGCATATGCACATAGTCTTACACAAATTCCAAAAGACTATATATAAAACATACAGTATGACTGCAAACTTAAGAAATGACCAAAACATGACCACAAAAACAAGCAGCTCAGATGACTTTTCTATACAGAGGTGCTGACTTATTATTAGAAACTGGGTAAGTTCACTAGAACAGATCCGGTGCTTCTAAACATCAAGAAGAGCCAGCTGAGGTGGATAAAACCAGAGTTTTTTTTTTGGAATTGCCATCTGAAGGGATTATAGCTTCCAATTGTCTTGGCTTTGGTGGAAATCCCCGCGAAGGAGACCGCAGACTGTATAAATACTATACAAACTCTCCCTGATGTCACCCATAGGTTTTCTGGAATCTCTTTTTTTCCTTGTTCTGCATGGACAGACAGCCCCCGATGGTCATTCGAGGAACTACAATTTATTTCCACATTTGTTTCAATCCACAAGTTGGATTGCTGGCTCCTTGGAGGAGATCAGGAGGTCTGGGTTTCTCTGCTTTCCCTGCTGCTTTTCATTGACAGATGGATCCAAATGACACTTTGAAACTGACATTCAGAGCATCTTTTTCTGTGTGTTAGCATTTAGCTGAAATCTCAGTGGTCTTAAAATAGGCGGTAACCTGATCTGGAAAAGAATATCTACTCAGTCAAGTATGCTATAATTTAATGACAGGATTTGTGTAGCAGTTTATAAGGGAATGTGATGGCCTAAAGAGAAAATTTATTTATAAAGGGAGGAAGGTCTCAAAGAGCACAGAAAAGTGCAAGGATGCAGTTTTGTAGAAACAGCTGCTCTTTGTCAGCTGCATGTTGTTATTAAGTTAGCTGTCTTAGAGTAGGCTGATAAGGGCAAAAAAAAAGTGTATTTTTAGAGAGAATGGTGATGCATGATGGAAATCTTGGAATTAAGTAGGAATTTTTACAATCATAATGTTGATGATAAAAAATACTGTATAAAACAGTAATTTACATTTTACTTTCTGCCAAAAACAGTCCAGTTACCAACTGTTTCTTTTACTTCTAGTACTTCTGCTCTTACACTGCAAAAAAAAAATATTTATAAGAAAGTTTTAAAAAAAACATTGTTTCAATAAGATTAGAGTACTATTTTGGTTGTCAAGAAAATGTTTCTTACCCCATTAGCAAAGACATTTTTGCTTAAAACTAGACTAGGACATAAAAATGAAATAATAGGTTTATTTCTGGAGGAGCTGTTTTTGCAGTGTATAAACTGAACTTTAATCCAACAAAACAGTAATAAAGCAGCTTTGATACAACAGTGAGTCAAGTCCATTAATACTGAACCAGCGGTCAGTGACCACGCAAATATAACATGTCTGATAAAAATCACCTCAGAATAGTCCGTCTTTTGCTTTTGACTCTATTAACCTGTTCAGTGGTCACATGGCAGATCACGGCCAGGCTGCAGGTTGAGACAAGCGTGGTGAGGGATGAAAAAGTTGGTGCTTGATATTTAGCAACACTTAACAGTAGAGATTAGCAATAGTCCAGCATGTTTCTGCATTTAGCACCATTTGTCTTGGGAAATAAAAAATGTAAACACAGTTCCAAAAATTGCAGCATTTAGGAATCAAGTTTAAATGAGCTTGTGACTCTCCTCATTGCTTGCAAATACAAAGTGAAAAGGAGGTGGCGCAGTGTGGAGAAATGCACACACTGGAAAGGCTTTTAGGGGAATTAGTGTCAGGTTAGATCAATAAATAAATTAAAACATTGAGTTATCACCCATCCTTGTGTTTGTCTTCCCTTAAAGCTAAATAAAACAATGATCAAAGTGTTTTTTCACTAAAGTCAGAGGCTTCGCTGTCTTCACATCTCGATGCAACCCATTGGCATGCGATGCGTTATCTGAACTTAATCTGTTGTGATCTTCCAGTTTGGTATAAAGACATTGTATAAGCAGATTTACTCCCGATTCCAGCAAAATGAATGCCAGGAGCTTAAAAAGGAGCTGCTCTGAGGACAAATGAACAGTCTGTGAGATGTCGAGCAGCAGAGTGGAAAACAAGGACATTACCTTATTAGATTTAAATGTGCTGTCGTCACGTTAGTCTAATGGAGGCTTTTGGCAGAGCTGCGTTGCTCCAAAGCAGGGAATCCAAGCGAACTCTTGGGAGTGGGAATAGATGTGACGTTTCATCACTGTCACGTTGAGCTCTGCAGAAAAATCAGAAGGGTAATTCCTCAGAGTTGTTGCTGCTTCAGACTTCTCATACAGATTCCAGATGAGAAAGAGACTTCTGCCACAGCTTATAGCACTCATATCCGTGATTTAGACCAATTATCTGAAAGATCTATCATCTAAATTGTGTTTAGGGATAAATTATTGTTCTCTTGGATGAACTGTTTTGATGGTTGTGGTTTCTGTGGTATCCCAAGCTCCAGGAATTGCCCAATACCTCCAAAGTAGAGCCCCTTGGGAAATGAGTTCTTCCTTTTTTGGTCATTATTCCTGTTGTTGGCTTAGTTTTTCCCTGTTTGTGTGCTACCATTCTCACTTGGTTATAGTCTCTAACTCACCATGATGCTGAACTATCTGCTAATCAACTCTGTAAAAGTGCAGAAAGTGCACAACACTCACATGATGCTCATTTCTGAATTGTGTTTATTGCATAAACAGAGTTTACGACTTATTCAAACAAATACAGCTGGTTTCATTTTTCTGTTGGTACGCCTGCGATTGCTTAAGGGAAGATATTTCTGATTTGTCCTCTGTTCTAATTGACTGCATTTTTTAAAATAGAATATGATGTAGGATTTGGTGTGCTGACATATTTTAAACAAATCCTGTCTTATATAGCCATCTGTGTCCCCTGGAAACCAAATTTGAATCCACTGGAAACCAATTAATTCTCTGTATTGATAAGGAATAGAATCTGGTCCTCCTTGAACTCCTGAAATCCGATAAGAATGGTTGTAACAGATGTTTGAATAGCATCTGTTCCAGTTCCCGATGACCAGTTGTCAGAGCAAACACCTCAAAAGAGTATAATTTACTAGATGTTTGTTACAAACTTTTCTCTCGAACACACCTTGTCATATCACAGCAGTTCATTCAGTTTTTGTTTGTTTTTTTTTTACAAATTTACACATTACCAGTTGCAAAACAGATTTATTTACATTATGCACAAATAAGTGATCATATCTTCTATTCACCTACACTGATTTTTTTAATATTAATTGCCCTAAAAACTGTTCTAATGATATTAAATGAAGGGTGTTATTATATTAACATTAGGAAGTAATGTATACTGGAATATTTTGAACATTCCTGGTGTTATTAGTTAGAAGCATTGCAACAAAATTTTTTTATGTCTTTATTTTATAATATCTTGATTGGCCTTTTATTTTGCTTTCAGCAATGAAAAAAAAAACCCATTAACATTGCTCTGTTCATCCAAGTTGCAGTTGCAAAAGAGCTTCTTATTGCAGTTTTATCCAATCCTTTCCTTTGTTCTCCTTTGCTTTGATAACTCACTCAACCTCTTTATTTATCAGTGATACAGTGCTAAATCTTAGTTTACACGCTACTTTTCTGAATATATATATATATATATATATATATATATATATATATATATATATATATATATATATATATATATAGAGAGAG
>JAOWBL010000013.1:7167806-7188531 GCA_028564865.1 Zenarchopterus dispar
TATATATATATATATATATATATATATAGAGAGAGAGAGAGAGAGAGAGAGAGAGAGAGAGAGAGAGAGAGAGAGATATGTATGTCTATGTATAAGACAGAGCATGTGATCATCAGGAGAAATTCTTCTTGCATTCTCTAGCTCTGGTATTTGCTGAAACCATGGATGAAATCAGTATTTCAGTCTTTGTTGTTATGGCAACGCATCAAAATGCTACTCTCTGGACTGACGTCATAAATTCCTATGACTATATAACCTTCAGGATAATTCTTTTTTTACTCTATTGTTAGTTTTATGTTATTAGTAGGCTTACAGATGTTGGCCAACAGTTGTGTAGTTTTATCAAAGAGACTGCCACAGCAAAAGGTTACTAACTAAAATTTCTTCCCTCCCTTGTTTTTGAAACCAGCCAGCTGACTAACAGTGGAGAGACTAAATCTAACATTCCTTCGCTGAGTCATTTAATCTTTCATCTTTTTATTCTCGTCTGTGAATCATTTTCATTTCTACTCTTTCATTTTGAGCTTGTCATCTGACAGCAATATGACTTGGTTGTTTTTCAGACTTTTTTTAATGGTTTGATAATGGTTCACTGTTGCAGTAAAGACATCGGGATATGTCTTTATTGTTACTCGTCATTCATTTATTTCTCTGCGGTAACAACAACAGCAGGCCTTGTAAACTCTTGCAGAACAAACCATGTTAATGAAATGCTTCAAGGGCTGAAAAACCATGACCAAGTCATCCCAAGCACTCTTGAAAGCACAAGACTAGAGGCCATAAGGCTACGAGCAACCCATCCAAGTAATTCTTGAAACTTTTATAGCTGTTTTATACTTCAGTGTACTATTTTCAGCACTTTCTTCTCCTGATCACTCCTCTTCATCTCTGTAGCTCAGTCATGTACCAAGTCCTCTTGTGCAGTGCATTTCTGTAATATGAGACCCAACATTAGAAAAAAATAGGTAAATGTGTCTCACCCTTAAAACACACACCTCAGTCACCCACAACTGTCGCTGCAAGCTCCATGTGCATGCCTGTGCCTCGTGTAAGCTGTGGAAGATATTTCTCCAACAAACACGGTGCCTTACAGACAGGAAGGCAGCAGAAGAAGGAAGCCGAGGAAAAAAGTTTGGGTTTTTTTCTCCCTCTTATTCCCAGGAGTATTGCAGCAAGACTTTTCACTTGAGTTGCCACATTTCATTTCCTGCTGGACATATACATGTGTGTGTGTGTGTATCTGTGCGTTGTGTGCATGTGTGAACTATGTAAAGGTCTCGCTCCACGCCGGTGATTTATTGCAGCGGGCTTGGGCCCTATCTGTTTTTGATCAGCCTCATGCTTGGCTCTGGCTTCCTTCCAGCGCTCCCCTGGCCCACCGGACACTGAGTCTGGGTGGGACCCCTCCACAACTGCCTGGAACCAGCACCGCAAACACACTCTCCGTTACTCTTTGGCTCGCCAGGCTCCTTTCCTGCTCTCTGCTCTCTCTAACTCGCTCCCACTTCATGTACACAGTTTCACAACTGCCGTCTCAACGCTGTGCAGAAATGCACTCTGTCACTCTTACTTATTCGGCCCGGCTCACCTCCTTTGTCTCACTCGTGCTTTCGTGTTCTCACGCTCACCATCTGACACCAGCTTCAAGTGCTCCATCTCATGCAAACATCCTCACATGCACGCTCAGGCATGGATCACATTGACTGCACCCCCCTCAGTTTCAGTGTTTGTCCAATGCTGATGTAATGTTGGCTCACACCTTTTATTTTTATGGTGTTACGTTCAGAATGCACAGGCCTGCAAATTTCACTCGTGAAATTCAAATTATAGCCGTCATCATGATTGGGAAGAGGGAAGGGGGAGTGAGGGGTGTAAATCTAAGCAGTTGTGTCATTGCTGGCAAGGATCTGTTTGTTGTAGTAATTCCTAGATTTCTTTGCTGTTTCCTTTAGATTTTCTGTTCTTCTGGAAAGAAACTTCTTTGTTCGTAATGGGAAATGCTGTCAGCGGGTTTCCAGAAACCTCAGACTAGGCTAAGCTACAAGTGTGTAACCCTCGCCGTCTTTGGATGTACTCGTCTGTGTGGGATGGTAAATGTTAACTGAAACAGGAAGTGGCCTGTCAGTCATGTGCTCACTCCAGCACTTTCTCCCAGCTGTTAGTCCATGTGCACACACAAACAAGCCCTCAGACATGCTCACAGACGCACAGACAGCTGGTCTTCCGGCCTCTGCTGACCTTGGCTGGATTTGGAAGCTCCGCATGGGTTTCACATCCACTCAACCTCACATCCTCTTCCACTGTAACGGTCTCCCAGCTCATCCTTGTCTTTAATCCTTTCTCTTTCTTCGTTTCCAGTCATGCATCATGTCACTGCCTTCGTTCTAGTGGCTGTGATCAAAGTATTTTTGCATCCCCTTTCTACCTGTGATGACTATTTCATTTCACCGATGTCCAGATATCCAACAAATTTCCATTTATCCCCATCTTGGCCCGTAGAGATGATCTCAGAAGAACCTGTTCTGATGGGTTTGTGCTTTTAGGATGTTATGAGTGGATGCCGGTTAGCCAACGCTGCTGTTTCCCATCAAAGATGAAGTCATAGACGCTGTGTTGATATTGGTAGATGCTCCATTTGTGTCTCAGTGTTTGTGTTTGAGAGCGAGACAGAAAGAGGCTATGTGTGTTTCCCAGCAAACGCTTTGATAGTACTCGGACCTGCCAAAACCACAAGAAACTGTCAACTGAGTTTGGCTGAGGAATGCTAGTTTAGAAACACACACATACTCATGAATACAGATGGGCACACACTTACACAAGCACTCCCTGGCATTGTCTTAAACTAAAGAATGTGTATGCTCATAATTTGTCATACCTTTGTTGCCATCTGCTCATTATTCAAGCAGATCTGTCTTTCCGAACTGTTTCTGTTACTTTGTTCAACTTTTTTCTCTTTCTTCAGTTTATCCATTCATACAACCCCTAATTTATACTCTTTTTCTCTCCTTCTGTCACTGTGATCCTAATGTCCTGCCTCCAACCTCCCTCGTCTTCCTTGACCTCCTCCAGCCCAGAAGGGTCTACTCCACCTGAGCCCCGACGTCTATCAGGAGATGGAGGCCAGTAGAAAGCAGAGTGCCAATGCACCAGGCCCAGGGGGCAGCAGTGGGGGGTCTGTCAGCTACATGTCATCCAAAGACATGGTGCCCTGCTCTGCCCCACTACCCCCAGGGCATCCTCCATACTACAGCGGCTCATCCACGTCACCCAGCCCCACTGCTACAATGGCCAGGGAGCTGCTGCTTAATGGTCAGTCACCCACAGCAGATGCGTCACTGCCGATGAAAGGGAAAAACCTGGCCTGTGGCGTCTCGGTGCAGCCAGCACAGCAGCTGGACTACCTGGCGCGTATCCAGGGCTTTCAGGTGAGACACAGTACCACAGTTTGTCATATGTTTGTATTGGCATTTTTTATTTCTTCTTGGTTTTTTTTTGTTGTTGAACTCATTCCAGTTTGACCACTCTCCCTTACGCAACTTCACTGATGAGCTGCATGTCTTTTTTCTTTAAAGATTTACAAAGCCCTGAGTCTAAAACCGCTTTTAATGTCACTATAGTACCAAGGTAAACATGTTTTCATTCAGAAACCTAGTTCTTGCTGCATGTTGCTACATTTAGTCACAGGGAAACTTAACATGCAAAATTGAAATACGTACTGTTAAGCATTAGTCTTTATTAGTAATTTGATTTTCCCACCATGAAATCTCCACTTCAGAGGCTCCCATGCTCGTACGCTTACAATTTTTTACATTTCAGATTCACTTAATTTGTGGAATGTTGGCTTGTAATTTCAAATGTTTAGATTATGAAAGTCCTAAGATATGCACACATTGATAAATGACAGTATGACTTTGCTTAAACACGACCCTGCATACACAAGCGCTCATGCAACTACCCCACTTCTTGATTTTCTGTGTCACTGCTGTAAATAGTCATGTGGAGTTGGTCCATCATCTTGGATATGATCTTCATATCTACACACTCACAAATTTGTTGATACCCATTAAAGACAGAAGAATCCACAGTGGTTACACAAATAACTTGAAACTGACTAGAGTAATAATTTACTGAAAATTAACTCGTGAAAATCAGACCTGGCTTTTGAATTGAGGTACAACAGAATCATTTTTTTAAACTCACTAATGAAACTGGCGTCAAAAGAGTAAATCATGATTTCTAATGATATTATCTAAAGGAAGCATGGAAAGAGTGAATAGAACTGGTCCAAGTCTAGAACCATGTGGAACACCGTATCTTATTCTGGAATGCATAGAGGACACACCAAGGTTAAAAGTCATTTAAAGGGTTAAAAGTTGTCACTCTGCTGTTTGGTTTCATGGTGTTCACCACACTGAACATGGGTCAAACAAAACAAAGAAGATAACTGTTTTAGAAAATCAGAAAAAACATTCTACACAAGCATGCTAAAGGTGAAGGCTCGAAAATCACCTCCAAGCAGCCTGATGTTCCTGTGTCTACAGTTGGAAATTTCATTCAGAAGTTTGATGTCCACAGGACTGTAGCCAGCCTCCCTGGGCGTGGCTGTAGGAGCAAAATTGAAGAGACTGATAATATAAATGATAATCAAGTATCCCAAACTAACTTTCAAAGAGATTGAAGGTGAACTTCAAAGTCAAGGTACATGAGTGTTGGACAGCGCCGTCCATCACTGTTAGAGTGATATAATTGAAGACGACCAAGGAAGACTCCACTATTCAAAGCACATCATTAAAAAGCAAGACAAAAGTACATATTGACAAACCACAAGCTTCTGGAAGAAAGTCATTTGGACAGATGAGACAAAACTGGAGCTTTTTGGAAAGTCACATCTGACGCATAAATGAAGCATTCAAAGAAAAGAACATTTTATTGACTGTGAAATATGGATTAGGCTCCATGTCTCAGCAACGTTCTGGGGCTGTTTTGATGTGTCTGGTGCAGGGTGTCTTAAATCTGTGCAGCGTAGAATGAGTCTCAAGACTATCAAGACAGTCTGGAGGGAAACGTGCTGCCCAGTGTTGGAAATCTTGGTCTCAGTCGCAGGTCATATGTCCTCCAACAGGATAGTGACCCAAAACACACAACTAAAAATGGCCAAGAATGACTAAGAACAAAACACTGGACTATTCTGAAGCGGCCTTCTGTGAACCCTGATCTACAATCAGTTGGACATGTGTGGAAAGAGCCAAAACATGACATCTGAAGAACCTGAGACAGCTGGAGGAGTTTGTTCATGAGAAACGGGCCAAAATACCTGTCTACAGGTGCACAAGTCTCACTGAGAGTTACAGATGTTGCTTGATTGGAGTGATTGTCTCAAAAGGGTGTCTAACAAAATATTAAGTTGAGGGTACCAACTAATTTATCGAGACCAGTTTCATAATTATTTTTTTCAGGATTCTGCTGAACCACAATTAAAAGCAACATCTCGTTCTTTGTGAGTTTTTAGTTATTCCAGTGGCCACAGTAGGTTTTTTCCGTCTTTAATAGAGGGATACCAACACATTTGTCCAGGTCTGTAAGCGTGGCGAGACTGGTTCTCCTGCAGCACAGGTGGACTCGTGGAGAGCTTAGAACGGCTGGATAACACCCCATTAACTTCTCACTGTGGACATAATTTGCAGACAGAGGTTTACAGCGCCGTAACTTCGCAGGTGTTTTTGTAAGTACCGGGTTGGTCACACTCCCATAACGCTCGGCCTCGGCGGTCTCTGCGTGTGTCCAACAGGGAGACAACCCGGTGTCTGTTTTAATCTGTGCCGGCTGATCTGCTGCACATACCACGGCACCGAAGCAAACGCCTGCTCATTTAAGCTGCAGATGCTTTTTATCAGTTTGAGCGAAAACATTTTATCTTAACCTGCTGAGGGCTCCTTTGAAAGGCCTTTGTTATTGCTCTCAGCCTTCCTGTGTGTGTGTAACCTGAGAAAGCTCTGCTGCTCGGCCAAGCCCAAGCACACTCGTACAGTACAGATGCACACACACACACACAGCAGGTTCTGTTTAGTGGAAACGGATAAGTTGGATATTTCTTGCCTGTAAAGTTGGACTCCTTGTTCTTTCCTGACTTTATTCTCTACAACCAGCTTTACATAATTCTGATTATATTTTTTATTTCCGCATTCTTACAGACTTTTCCACAACTAAATACATGGTCATCAGTGCATGTGTTTCTGTGTTTAAGTGAAAAATCCATGCTGTAATTGACACATGCAGACAATATGCTCCATTAAGAGGATTCATATCATGTGGATTTGTAATGAGAACCTTTTGTAGCTTACATCTAAATGTTAGTTTGAGATTTAAGGCTTATGTATTCTTTGGTGTTTTCGGTTTCCATGTCACCACAAATGTCAAATGTTTTGCCAAAATCTGCTTACTTTCTGTTCGTCATGTAAAATTATGTCTCTCTAGTCAACAACAGTGTAATCCACTGAAAGATTTTTTTTTTCTTCTAACTTTTAATAATAATATTCTCCAGGTCTGGTCATTAACCTTGTTATTTTAATGTAATTACATCATCCAAGGGAGCAGATTACAGCATCGCCATACTGTATTTAAGAAACTAAGAAAGCACCAAGAGCACTCTCCTTCGTCGTATCTGTTTCATCATCCAGTCCAGAAACAAAGGCTCCGGCCCACCTGCTAAGCCCTTCTTTTGGTTTGATTGGAAAATAGCCTCTAGTGCAAACTTGGACTGGATGAGCAACAGTGTGTTGTACTCTTGCCATCCTGAAGCAAAGATGTTGGCACTTATTCCAGTGTGTGTGTGTGTGTGTGTACTTGCTATTAATTTGCTTGGTGTGTTGTTGGCACAGCGGGTATGTGAGCTGGAAGTAGGGCAGAGAGGGGAAAAAAAAAAGAAATCAGGAGGTAATAGACAACACATGGAACGAGGATGGAATATTGAATAAGAGCCACATGACAAATTCTCTATTTTTCTTGTTGATCCTCTGCTTTTTTTCCTCTTTTATTATTGTTATTATTATCAAGTTTTGGTGTTTTTGTATGTCACAATTTTTGCCTGTACTGTTACTTTTTTTCACATTGACTGCTTTTTTTATTGTTTTTCTCACTCTTCAATTATGGTTCTGATGCTAGGATTGCTTTTAGTCTATCACGTCATCGCCTCACATTGTTAAGTGCTACCTCGTTTAAAAATGAGCTTTAAATTTATATCTAGAAGATCACTGCTTCATGGAAGGACATAAAGTTTTTATTTTTCTTTCCTCTTCCAAAGTGAAAAAACGTACGCATCTGGAACGAGAGGAAAACAGCTTCAGTTGTTAGTTATTTTATCTCATGAACTCATAATCATTTGCATTTGTTTTATTGTCGAAATCCTAGACGGTTCTTGAAATAGTAACTGAGCAACAGACAGTTTGAGAGGATTAAAAGAAATCACTTGAGGAGGAGGGGAAGTTATGAAGGTATTCAAAACTCGCTCTAATCTTTATCGTTGCATGCATAACGCAGTGGAAATCGTAGATCATATGCAAACCCCTCCAGTCATGATTTCACCTCGCTACACCATCTGTGTTGTGAGTTGGAATTTGAAATTATAAGCATGAAGAATTGGGTTGGCTTTAAGACAGTAACGGAAACCAACAAGAAGATTCTCCACTGCAGAGCCGTAGTTTTTTGTTGTTGTTTTTTTCTTTGTTTGTTTTTTTGTTGTTGTTCTTGTTTTTATTTACATTCTTTAGGAAAGAAAGTTATGTCTTTTACAACGACTACTAACCTTACTTTTCAATACTAGTGGAAGAGTGTTTGATATGTAGAGCTGCACCTTTTGTCATTATCTGTTCAAAGTGATTGATTATAGTGAACCAGTGTGGTGTGCAGTTTGACTGAGGATAGTTTCACCACGTTAAACTTCACAAAACCACAAGTTTTTGCAACTGAAGACCAGAATGTTAGTTTTGTGATGTAATGGTGTTTCAACTTTATAATTTTTACAGTTTGAATAGTTAAGAACAGTTTTAAGTTTAAACAAACATTGACCACTGACCAACTGTTGCCAGTAGCAACTGGTAATCAGTGGGACTCAGTGACTGTGGACATAGGGCAGGTCCAAGAAGACATTAAATAGACAAAACTCCACTAAATAGTTTGTATGTAAGTCTGTGGTAATCCCACTTGAATATGTTGTGGTGGTTGCTGATGATGATGTTGATGATGCCTGGAGGGGTTTGTATAAAAACTAGACCTCCCTCACCAACTGGAAGTACTTACAGATGGAGTGTGGACACAGGAAGAGGCATCTCATTTTGTTATAGAACATTATGGACGTTTTTGATTGATATAAATGGTGATAGGGAGTACAGTGAGTGAGACAGTTTCTATTCCTAGAGGCAGTTCTTAAGGCTATTTTGTTCTAAAGTCCAACAATTGCTGCACCATCTTGGTACGTGTGGATTCTAGTTTCAGTTTCAGACAGTCGTAGAGGTGGTTGTACAAACTGTTTTTTGGTAGCTTTTAATTATCAACTTGATCATAATCTTCAACATCAGGTGGAGGATGAAAAATAGCATCCAGCGTTCATAAGGTGCTGAGCTAATTGTTGTTAACACCCGACATCGATGGCAGCAATTCAGGCTCCTTATGAGGCTCCTGTTGCCACAAGACTTTTTTTTTTCTCTTCACAGATGAGACAGTAGCACCGAACTGCATCATGGGTAGCTCCTGTCACCACTTACTACCACTTATTATGGAATTATTTGAGAATCACTTGCATAAATGGAAAACTAACTGCATCAGTATTGATATATATTGATACAGAATGAGCTTAATATTCATATTTTTGCTAATTACTACAATTAGAAGCAAATCATAAAGATCTTATATTTAAAAATGTGAAACTTTTCTACAATTATAAGCTATAATTAGGCTTTTTGTAATTTCTTTTATTAATTGATAACACACACATATATGTGTGTGTATATACACACACAAATATTTATATGTATATATATGTATGCATATGTGTGTGTGTTTTGATGTGAGACTTTTTTTTTTTAATTGGTTTTTAAAAGAGAGTTTTAGGTGATACAGTGACAAAAGTGCATCAGAAAAAGATGAGGCGTCAGTTTCTTTTTGATATCATGACGCTATATTTTTAAATAGTTGGTAGATATCATAAATGTAACACCTTTTCAGCACATATCGGGAATTGGACCATTCCTGAGCTTGTCTTTCTGTTTTTGTAACGGGAAATGGAGACCGTAATGGAAATTATGACGACTCGAGTGTGTTGATGACACGCGTTAAGCCTGTCATTGAGAATTATGTGTGAGGACTGTGAGGTCTGCAGACAGCTCTTAAAGTTCACAGTAAAAAGCATAAAACAAAAGGTCATCACACTTTAACATGTGTCAGATGTGAAGTTTCAGTGACACATCTGCAAATTGTGAGAAAGTCTAAATTTCCTCTTGAAAAAAAGCTGTCTATTATACTGTTCCAGGCTGTGTCTTAAAAAAAAGAAGAAGCAGTGTATTCCCCGTCAGTGTTTCCACCTAAAGCAATAACCCATCAGAGATATTAATCAGCTGAGTTATTCTATGAAGTCACGGCAGGCATAACAAAGGAGATGGATTTAGAAGAAAAGGAGAATGTACTCTCTGTGGTGCTGGAATCAGAACTTTTGTGTTGGAAATCCCATGTTAATGAAAACACTAGGCTTGGCGGGTGGCTGGTGTTAATATCCATGCGGTGAATTTCCCAGGATTTCTCACACTTTCACTTTGTTTGTTCTTCTCTCTCACCGCTTCCTTCTTTGGCTGTGTATAAAAACCACTTCAAGCGGTGCCGACTTTTCCGACTACACCTAGTACCCTGCCTGAAAGTTTTTTACACACACAGACCTCTCTCTTTTTTCCTTTTTTTTATCACTTTTCTTCTTTCCTTCTCCTTCCCTGATCTCCATCGCTCACTCTCAACTTTCTGCATCAACATCAAACGCTTCATCTGGTACAAACTGTTTGTTTCCAACCTCCTTGTCATCATCTCATTCCTCTACTCTCTGTTTACTCTGGGATTTGCATTAGAAAATACATTTTGGGATGCTTAATCGCGCCGCGTTGAATTTCTCCGCCAGGGTGATGGCTTCCAGCTGCACTCTGCGGCGTATTTGTGTGAAGAGCGATCTTCGAAAACAAGTTTTGTTGGTGGTATAAATCAGACCGCTAACGCTGCGCTGGCTCAGCGCGCGGTCTCTGCTTACACGGTGGCCCTCTGGATGCGTGTTGATGCGTATGCCTGTGTCTGTGTGTTTGGCAAACAGAGTGATGTTTTTACACCACAATCAAGCCCATTTGCTAACCTTTATATCAAATGGCCTCGAATGCCAGCACAGCATATTGCAAATTTTGAAGATGCAGCATAATCAGTTTTTACTTGCCTTTGTTCTTTTGTATTTTGATAGTATTGATCATATTTCATTAAATTCACAATGCAGTGCAGTGATGGCAGTTGTGTGCCAGCGCAGTCTCAGCATGTGGAGATGGAGGGTGTGTAAACCCTGGCACTTTCTTTGCAGTTTTGAACAACTCTCTTTATTATCTGCACGCTAGTCGCTGTTCTCAGAAATACTCTGGCATGCATTCTTCCAGCACTTTAAACGCCAGCACTTTAAAGTGAGCTCTTTTACAAACTGCAGACAAAGTCCTAAGTGTTCTCATGACAATTCGAAGATGGAAAATAATATAATAAAAAATAAAAAGCAATTTTGTGCTTGTTTTCTGTGCCTAAATCTCTCTGAATAGTGCATTTGTGTCAGCACAGCAATGGCCAAGTATTTTACAAAGTTAAGATAGTAATGTATTCAGTGTTTTCTTTTCCCACCAAAACATAGTCAGTGTAGAGTACAGAGCCCATTACAGAAGATCGCTGAAAAAGGTTTTCTGTTAGCATGTTACCATGATGTGGGAATTACATCATTCAAATGCAGTAACATGAAATAAGAATTTTTTTTCTTTGTTTGTTTTAATATGTCTAAATGAGCACTCCGATTATTTTGGGAAATATTTTCATAGGGATTTGAACACCTTAGATAAACAGATTGTTGGTGATACACTGCAGAGCCACACTAGGACAAGTCTCGCAATAAGAAACACGGATCCACAGAGGAAGCTTATCCTAAACAGAACAAGTGGAATACTGAGCTCGTTAGGTGTGTTTACGGTGGGAGATGGTAACTCAAGACATGACATCAGTTCCATTTTTGTGTGCCCAGTTAGTCCAATACAAGATTTGCTGCAAGTGCCAACCATCTAACTTTCAGGTTGAGGCTCCTGTTTGTTGCAGTTCCTTGACTGACCACTAGAGGCTGGCTCCAAAAGCGAGTCAATCACCACTGATATACTTACAGTCTGGTTCAAAAAGACATTTTAGTCTCATGTGAAATCAAATATCAGTTATTTGATTTCACATCCATGACAACTACGAGGGGTTGAATTTTTTTTTTTTTTTTTTGCCATGCCAGGAGAATTTATATAAAGCATTAAATAAATTTTTAATATGACTGATTGACAGTCGGCTCAGTCAATGGCTAACCACTATCACTTCCTCATCCATAATCGTCATGCTAAAGTGAAGCAACCGACATAATCAACCTAACGCACGTTTTTGGACTGTGAGAGGACGCAGAGAAAACCTACACAAACTCCACACAGAAAGTCGCCTGCTGGGAGTTGAACTAGGAACCTTATAGCTGCAAGGCAACAGTACTAACCACTGAGTCATCATTTGATTAAAAAAAATAAAAAAGTTATTCCTACACCATTTTAGGCAGTATGCCTTTGGTTTGTCTATTTTACTAAAAATAGTTTTATATGATCATTCTGTACTAAATAAGACTGAACTTCTTATTAAAAAAATAAATACTCATTTTCAAAAAAGCTTCTTTTTTTTTTTTTGATAGATTACAGTTCTTCCTTTTTGCAACCAGAAATGTCTCCCCCTGCTGTCTATTTAAGAGAATACAACAAAAGGCATTTCCACAGTGCCTTTGCTTTATTGAAGTGCAGGATAACTCCACCTTTTTATAAATACTTTATTTTATAAATACAGTTCTTCATGGTATTTTGATCAGACAGCCAGTCCAGAAACTGTCCAGAAGAGGGTTGGTCACAGATAATGTCAATAAACTGGACTGAATGTACAAATGACATTTAAAAGTTGCAACTTTTTATGGGGCATTGCAGTGACGTTGTGGTTACCTCTACTGTCTCTCTGTAAGAAGGTTCTTGGTTTAGATTGTAGCTGAGGCTAGAGCATGCACGCTAGTCTAATTGGTGTTTCTAAATCACCTGTAGGAGAGAATGCAAGAACTTTTTAATCAAGGACAGCTGTGGTGGGGTCCAATATTCATGTCAACTTGAAAAAGATGAGGCCAGTGTAGAGAATGATGGTTGGATCATAGCAAATGTAAATATTTGAGAGTTCTTTGACTATTACTGCTCAGATATAATAAACGCAAGTGGTAAGTGCTTATGATTCCTTCTTAAATCCCCTTGTCTAGTATATTGCTTATTCTTGATGTGAAAGGGCTTGGAGTTGTTAAGAGTCCATTTACTGCACCAATGTGACATTCACACTGATGAAAACCCTAAATTTCATAAGAGTATCACTTTTTTTGTTATGTAAAGTGAGGTGTTGGTGGGAAACAAACAGGATTTGAGAGGTATTGCTCACAGTGCCTACATTTTCTTCTAGATTTAAGGATGTAGATATCTGAAAAAGAAAATGGCATTTTCTTTTTCCCAATGTTTTCTTGTTTGGGGTTGCAATATATGGAGCAAATAAAGCTTTGCTAAATACCGATGCTATGCTTAGTTTAGTCTAGTATAAACAGTGAAAATGGGAAAGGGTTAACCTGGACCTCTCCTAATGGAGCAAAATCATCTGTCCCCTTTGTTATGTACAATAAGGAGTCATAAAAGTCACTGTGGATAAAAGATCGCACTCACGTTTTTCAAGCTATGGAAACACAGGTGGATCATTTCACTGACATTCACTACACCCATCTGCTCAGCACTTTGGCTGCTCATATTTAACTGTAATTAGATTTCTAGCTGCTTTACATTTATCAGTAACATCAGTACACATTTCTGTGCATTATCAAGTTTCTGCCAAAAAACAGAGTTGATTCAGTTGAGCCGTAAACAACACTCTTCTGATTGTGTTCGTAATTGAAAACAAAATGTTTTCCTACAAATGTCAAGTGACTTACATTAATGACATGATTGCATGAGAACGATTTCTGGTTTCGGTTTTCTGGTCACTCGAGCAGACTTATTTTTAGCGTGCTCATGTAAAACCAAGTTCTCAGGATTAAACTGATTTCAGAAGAAAGTTGCTTTGTCTCGTTAAGACTTTTCTGAATGCAGAGTGTATTGAAATAGGACTACCTTTGTTTTGCTTCAACATCCTGCTATTACTGGAAGTCAAAGGACTATAAACAGTTGCTTTGAACCCTTTTGACATCTAAAGTCCACAGTAGAGTGGCTCAGTGTGGAAACCTAATTGCTTGTCACCAACAATGGCAGTTTCCCTCAGTCGAGAGGGCTAGTTTATTATTGTAAAGTCAAAATTGTTTCCGTGCTCTATCAACCTACTACACTCAGTTCGAGTGGAATTTGGTCTTGCAGTGCTTTTCTTTTTGTTTCACTTGTATTTCATCTTAAATTGAACAACAGTGTCTTTCAGGGCCTGGGCATGCATATTTGTGTATTTAACGTACACAAATAGATTTCAACATGGTCGCACAAACACTGATTGCTTTTCAGTTCGTGCATGTTCACGTTTCTTTGAATGAAGAGGGCCACTGGATGAGCAGCCATCCAGCTTTAGGAGCCAGATGTCAGAGGTCGTTCCACGTTAGTGCCACTGATCAATCGCAGGCCTTGCGTAACTCTCCTGCTCCTTTGTCTCAGAAGGAAGTGGATTAGAACCTGTTTTTGTGATGGGACCTGGGATGATTGGTAGGGCCTGTTTAAAATGCGTGCGCTCGCAGATGCATGCAAATATGCACTCAAGACAGACAGGCTGGAAAGGAGCGGAGACTGTGTTTTTAAGGTACTCGTTATTTTAGTTTGATCAAATCATCACAAAATGAGATAATCACAGGTCGTTTTTTTCTAATGCTTCGAGATGAAACGACTCCTTTTTTTATGGCAAACTGGAGTCATCCTCAGGGGAAAATCCTTTTCTTTTTCTTTTTTTTCTTTTTTTTTTTTTTAATTTATTGATTTGGTAACTTGCTGCATTTGCGGTTGCAATCAGAATTTAAATGTAATGTTCTTAAAATTTATCTACGCACTTAAGTATCACGTACAAGCTTACACCAGTAATGTTTTCAGTTCTGGAGATGTTTTAGAGGAATAGAAAGAAGAAGAAGAAACTATTTTCCATGAGGAAAGGCAAGGCTAAGACCACATTTACACTGGATGGTTCCGATTATTTCCTCTGATGTGGCATGAATCCGACACAACTGGTAAAAATCCTGAAAATGAATGAATTCAGACATTCTCAGATAAATAATAAGTCAGATATGAATTGCATATGTGCATTTGTGTTCTCCGTCTAGGCGGGGAGATAGGACTTTACTCATTATTTCGATGTTCTCAAAAAAAAAAAAAAACACAGTAGTGAATGATATAAACACAAATAAACAGGCTCATTAGAATATCCCTGATCCTTTGCAGACATCCAAGAATGCTTCAGAAAATGCTGCTTTGACTCATGACTTTCAGTCTTTCTGTTTATTTTTTCTGAACCAGCTGACAGTATTTGGCGGTATAAGTACACTCACATTAAGGAGCACAAATTAGTAGAAATCGATCATATACTACATTGTATTTCATCTGCATTCATGTTGCCTCCATTTGTTGAAAATAACTTTTTTTTTCTTCCTTTACCTCCCAACTTTTTATGATATGGTAGCCAAGCCCATCTGCTTTTAAATATTGTTTCTTCGGGCGTTAAATCATGTAACTTTGGGGGAAGATCACTTTTAAAAGAACTCCTCAAATAATTGGCTTCAGCCAGTAAATCAGAATTGGTTAGCTAAAGTAAATGAAAACATCTTTATCCAGGATATTGCCAGATTTATTAAGCTAGTTCATGGGACTGAAATCAAACAAACCCAAATTTAATGATTTTTCTTTGGCAAACGATTTGGCATTCTTAATGTTTGTGTCTCTAAAAAAAGTAAATGTGAAATGTAAGGAAAAAAGTTGAAAAAGAAAAAAAACTAGCCTCAGATAGTTTTGCTGATAAGAGTGATCAACAGCGAAATGCAGTAGGAGTTTAGAAGGAATGAATTAATTTTAAACAATGGCAAAAGCTCAAAGCTGTCAAAAAAAAAAAGTACCTGATTTGTCAGACATTGAAAGAATGTCAAGATCATCCCTTTGTTGTTGTTTAATTTGAACTTTTGAATCAGAAATTATTGGCAAAGACTCTTTTATGGTCAGACGTTTTTCACTGACCTGTAACTTTGAAACAGTTCCACAAATTATAAATCTATTGATCAGTGTCCGAGACTGCAGTCTGGAGATGATGCACAAGAAGTTTGAACATTTTTGCTTCACTTTTAATTCCCAAAATATGAGGAAAAAATCTAAATTGGTTTAGGTTTTAGGTTTTTAGTGTCAGCGAGAAAATAAAAGTTAAAAATGTAAGAATGACTGTTATAAGGTTTGTTTTTGTTGGTTTTTTGTTATTGGGGATTTTAGGTGTAAGTTTCATCACAGTAAAAAAAAAAAAAAAAAAAAAAAGTATTGTTACTTACTAGGTTACACAACAACCTCCAAAGTCAGTAACTAAACATAAACATGCGTGTTAACACCATAACACTAACTCTCAGAGAAATTAGAAAAAAACATTAGGAGTTATAAAAAATTTGATATGTCGAAGTTTATATAGTCGAGTGTAAAAGAGAGTACATCCTCTTTTAATTCCAAGGTTTTGATGAGCTTTTTTTTTTTTTAAATCATCCATTTTTTTGTTTTGCAACCCCAGATTATTGCTCTCAGTCCTCCTCTATTTAACAAAAACCACAGACGCTGGAATGCATTTGATTAGATCATCATCAGCAAGTTAAAATAAATCTAAAAAGCAGAGTTTTTTCATCCTTTCCTGACTCCTGATACGTAAACTCTTAGACTTGAAAGGCTTGCACGTTTCTTTTTCACACGACTTTCCAGAGGGAGGCTTTAAGAGAACGCCTGCTTCCTCCGGCACCATTAAAGGGCCTCACCCTCAGCTGGAGTCCTGACAGCTCGCAATAGATGAACCAAGCTGAGTGCCCGCTGATCAGCATGATTACACTATACATCACAAGCTCCCAACAACAGAGCCCAACAGGCCCCGGTACTTGTTACCCTTAGAAAGTACCCACTACCATTTTTTTTTTTTTTCATTGTTTGTTTTCTCCCCTCTTCCTCCTCTGTTAAAGTCTGGAGAATTTATTACAGATTAACCTGTCTGGGAAGGCTTTTTCCATGGCTCACTTTACTACATCCATCATTCGCAACAGATAGCATTCCGCAATTTATCGCCGCGAGCCCGTCTCATCAGCATCTGCTGGCGCACATGCGTGCCAGCTCGCGTGTGCTGTACATACGGACCGTATATAACATCACAGTTGTTCATACGTTCCTGGAAACATTCATATATTTCTGTCCATGCGTGTTATGACACGTGTGCGTCTTTATAGACAGACTTCCATGTGTCTGTCTGGCCGATCATAATTCATCCAGAGAGGGAAACCCACACACACCCACACACGCACACGTACCATTCTGGAAGCTTTCAGTCACAGGCTGTATACGGCCACTTGGTTCGTGTGTACATCTGCAGACACATCAGTTGAGCATGTGCAGCCGCTAAATAAATACTGCGAAACATTAATCCAGCAAAGAAGGTTGGTGTACCCACGCGCACCAAAGTGTATCGCCTTAAAAAACACATTCTTTGTTGATTAAAAGAAGGTAGAAGCAGAAGTTCTCTTAGCCAAGAAAAATAAACAGTCATTACATGTAAATCCGAATCTTTCAGTGGTAGTTACATCTAAGATCTACAAAAGTGGGTAGAATAAGCTTCTGCGTCATGATTATGGTGTTATTTATTTTTCTTGTTTCAAATTCCACTTATAAATAACTTTTTTTCGTATCATATGTGCACTTTAAGCAGTTGGAGCTTGAAGCCTCAACGTTTTCGTCCTTACCTGCCAGCTTGCTTCTTTTTGAGCCGGGTGAAGTCAGAAACGTCCTCTCTCTCATTCTTTCTGCTCCTTTGTCTCTTTCCATTAGTCAGATCTTCCCCTTCTTTCAGCTCTCATAGCCATTTGTGCTCTTTATTATGACGCCTGCAGCTGTCCGAGGATTTAAGTAGGCCAGGCAAACACGTCCACACGTACGCAGACGAACCCGTGGAGATGCACGTATATACACAGGCGAAGAGCCGGTGAGAAGTAGGGCAGGCAAGCCGTGTTGCTAAAAGCCTTTACATCTCGGGAGCAGACTGTCCCAGAGGAGCATCATGTCATAACAGTCCTGATTGCGCAGCATTTAGGAATGCTTGCAGAGTTAACCTCTCAATGATGAGGGGTCAGTTGTGACGTGATCACTACCTTGGATGCCCCACTCAACCCACACACATATACTCACATACATCTGTGCTGTGGGATAATTCTTCAAAAATGCTCTGTGGTGACGATTAGATGTGCAAGACTTGCTCTCAAACCGACCATTTCCTAAATTACAAAAACAACAGTCTCAATGGGACACCTGAGCCGATTCCATCGTCTCCTGGATCATGTGTTCATTTGTTTTTGTGCCTCTTCCAGGTGCAGTACAGCGATGCGCAGAGTGGCAAGGATTTTGTGACCTATCTGACCCTGTCCCCAGTGCAAATGACCTTCCATGGCACCGGGAGCACCCTCCAAGCCAGCCACGACCAGGTAGGAGTGGGTATGTGGATTCAGGACTGTGCAGACCTTTAGATTTAGACTTTTAAATTCCAAAGGTAGAGCTGAGGTGTTTGCAGAAGTTATGGTAGTAGATGACAGTCCATCTAGAGAAATTCAGGGGCAGACACCTTCGGATAAGATATTTGTCTCTGAAGACAAGGTCTTTGAATTATATAGAAATAATTTTCGGCTGGGTGAATTATTTTTGCTGTTATGAAAGTACACTGTTGCTCATATGTCTCCAGCAGCCTAGGAAGGTGTGTTTGTATTTTGTGTCTTTGTGTCTAGTTTTTCAGTCCATCAAAATGACCCCTGACCACAAATCTTTTGGAGTATCTCCCCAGTTTGTGACGGACCCCTGAGTTTCATTTCCTCCCTCCTTCTCTAGTTTTGTCACTCACTCTCTCTTGCGTACTCCCAACATTCAGAAGGAGACTCTTTGTCTTGTGTTGCCCAAGCAGAAAACCAGTTGCTTACATTCTATCATCTAAACATAGGAAGCCCCTTTGTTCAGCGCTCTTCAAAGCTTTAATAAAGGGCCGGCTCAGCTCCGAATAGGACAGCTGACGGGGGGCTAGGGTCGTCACAACTAACAGAGAGCCAAGCCAATATAGGCCAGGCAGGTCTGCGTCCTTGGGACGTGTTGTTGCCAGGAGCAGTCGGGCATGACCGACTGTTAGAGGAGCCCTTTCTTTTCCATTCCTCAGTACAGTGAGGAGTATGACCACAAAGGGGACGTCTAACAATAAGGGGTCACCCTTCAAACCCCAACATTTTAACAGTCCTGAAGGCGCCCCATGTGTTCAGCTTTATCGTGATGGTGCACGGATGGTGGCTCGAAGGATGGATATTAATAACATGGCTCTCTAGAGCAGGTTCTATAATCTGCAAATGAACGTCAGACATCCGCTCACGTAAATTATGCCGTTCTTTTACTCCTCTGAACTGCTGTTTCATTCATAGTTTAACGCAGCTGAATGTCTTTTTTACAACATATCAGCCTTGAGACACACTCATACAGACTCACTACTCTTGCAAATGAATATCTGCACTTAGATGCCGGTAATCTGAAGAGATAACACAGGGAATCTCTTGGTTAACAACTGATTAAACCTTTCCTGGAGACTTCCTATGTCACTGCACACACACACACGTACACACACACACACACAGTTTCCACCTTCACGTGCAGTGACTCCAGTCATTTTAACCGTGCGTCTGCCAGGGAGTTTCCTGCAGCCTTATCTGAGCTCTGGTTTGCTTATGTCAGAGAGACTAGAGTAACCGATAAAGATCGGCAGTCAGAGGAAATCCTCCACACACCTCCACCCATGAGGTATGAAGGAAAGATGATCCCCATACTGGCAACAGTATGGATTCATTTTTAAATGCTTAGTAGATAAGAAATTAACTTTACTATTACAGTGTATTGTGCATAATAGCTTCAGCTAACTCAAATTTGCTTCATTTCCTTTTAAAATTTATATCCATATTTCCCCCTGATCATCCATAACGTAACCTCACCAGCATCTTTTCCCAATGACTAACCTTGTCTTGTCTGTCTAAAAGTCCCATGTGTCTTTCTTGCCTCCAAGGTGGGTTGTTTAAGCGATTTGAGAATTAATGAATAATCTAAAATGAGAGTTGTTAATAATTCGTACTCAGTTTCAAACCAGCCATCTGTTATTGAATGATTTTAGAGTTCTTCACTGTACATACACACACACACACACACACACACAGATAGAGAGAGAGAGAGAGTCTGGTATAGACCGACAACCGTGCTACAACACTGATATTCTGAAGTAAGAAAAAAAAAATGTTTTGACAAAGTTGATATGTCTGATTTAGTGTTCTATCTTCTAAGACGTTTATGAGATTGTAGTTGTTTTAGATAGCAAAAACCTGTGAAAAGCTGTTAGCCTGTTATAGTTCCTCCCTGATTCTTTAACTGGGCATTAAAGAGGTTTTTTTTTTGTTTTTTTGTTGTTTTTTTAAAGTTGTGCTTTCCAGTCAGAAGCAGTACCTGATTAAGAGCACGTCAGTGTTGCATCATAAGTAGTTGTTTCCCCTCAGTATGTTTTATATAATATTCCTAGATTAAGATCCTATTTTAGAGTAATAATATGATACAAAGTAATAGTAATAAGTTTACTTGCCAAACCTTTGTTGTTGGTATTGGTTTTTTTTTTTACTTTATTTTACTGCAATATGTAATATCGAATAATATATGTAGTATGCAGAAAATACACAGTTTTGCTAAATATAGTAGTTTTTGGAGAGTTTATTACACATTGCTCACTTGGCTATCCCAACAAAAAAAAAAAAGAAACTTGAAAATCTTTGCAGTGTTACTGTGACTGAGAGAAGGTGATACACCTCACCATCTTTTTATGTAAATCGGTAATGTTGGCTGTAAGTGGAAGTTTGCATCTGTAATGTTGTTGGATGCATTGGGAATGTAAAAAGATTGATCATTTTACCTTTTTGAAAGGTGCAAACTGAGAGTACAACCTGAGTTGTATTCTGGAGAATTTTATTAATTTTTCTCTTTGTTTGTTTGTTTTTGTTTGTTTTGGCTGCATATATTTTAATGGTTAGTACCATGATTTGATAAAACCTTTATCCAATGGATATATATATATATATATATATATATATATATATATATATATATATATATATATATAT
>JAOWBL010000013.1:7188911-7250723 GCA_028564865.1 Zenarchopterus dispar
TAGATATATATATATATATATATATATATATATATATATATATATATATATATATATATATATATGCATTTTAATCTTCCAGCAGATATCTGCTTTCATTGATGAAGAACAGAGGTGTTGTCTGTGTACTTTTTAAATCGCCTGCGCTGTATCATCACGCACGCACAAAATCACAGGCACACACAAGCAGATACCGCATAGGTTAGATGCTATAAATCTTGGCTTTGTGCAGACATACTTGAAGGCGCTGTATGTTTGAGAGATAAGCAGATGAGTAACCTCTGTGCCATCTACTCAGTGCCATCTGCCAAACACGTGTTGGCGCTGAAAACAGCCTGTAGCTAAAAATGTTTGTCAACATGTCCTCTGCTTTAGATCCAACAGATGTATGCAGATAGCATCTCCAGTATATTAGATTAAAACCATCTACTGAGTGAAGAAGAAAGGAAAATTCAACCATTGGCTACTGTCTGTTTATATGTCAGCCCGCTCTTTGCACATGTAAAGTCTAGTTTATGTTTTCAGTTGGAAGTTCAGTCCATGACAAGACGCTTTCAGCTTCACTGCTTGAAATCCTCTCAAGCTCGTATCAGTTCTGCTTAGTTAAATTCACACTTCCACAATTGATATTTCTGCAACATGGCCAAATTACAAGCCACGGCATGCAGATATATTTCAGTATTATTTGAACATGGCTATAAGCTTCTTGGACAGACTAACTTCTGTGTTTGTTCTGTAGAGCTGAAGTAACTCTCTGGCAGTCCCTCGGTGGCGGCAGTGGGACACCAGGGGGGCCGAGGCCCACTGAGCTTTGTGTGAGGTGTTGATGGTCCAACATGAGCGGCCCGCAATCGAAGATGACAGGGTGACTGTTGTCTACCACCAGATCTTGTGTGTGTCTTGTGTGTACGTGGGTGTGTGTGAGGTTGCATTGCGTGCAGTAATGTCCTCAGCTGAGCCACATTTGGTCCCAGGGGCCCTGTCTCCCAGATTGTCAGCTGTGGCTGCTTGGATTTCTTGCGGCGAAAGCACTTTGACTGATTTCATATGACATGTTGACTATAGTGCATCAGGATTAAAATGTGATGCAGACATGCTTTCAGGTAATGAGGGACCATTTTTTGGATTTCTTTCACTGGACTTATTTCTTTAAACTGTTCCCAGTTTTTCCAGATCTCTCCAGCGTTCCTCTTGTTTTTACACAAATTTGTTAAGCCAAGTTTCCCACAGTGTGTACATTAACCTGGATGATATTTACTGAGGTAATTCTGTAATTCTACAGCTGAAAACACGCTCAGTGTTACCTGACATTATCCCTGCTCCTGTCACCATTTTTTGTGCAAGACTACAAATACATAATAATATTAATAATACCAAACAATTCCCAAGCGTTACCTGTTTTGGGTGCACGTTTTAGGAAAACTACTCTCTATTAATGGTATCAGTTGTCTGTATCTTCAGAGAGCTCTTGTTCGGCGACAGGGTTTCAAAGCTACAGTAGCTCATTGAAGCGGTGTCATGATTATCCAAATTAAAGTAAAAAGTCAAGTTTCATTTTTTAACATCACTATAAACTGTTAGTTTGAATTAATCAGTAAAATCTATCGCGCAGCCCTAAGTTCAGACCAATCAGTATCTTTTCCAGGCAGCTACCAGCATCTTTGGTTCAGTGATTGTCTCTGCTTGAGGCACTTTGTTGATTGGATTGGGTGAAGTTGTCATGTGTCAAGGAGTGGATCAGCAACTGTGTTTTCTACTTAAATCAATTAAAATCAGTTCCTCACAAGCATTAAGCTTGAAACAAGGCAGTTGGACTTCCTTTCCTTTTGTTCTTCAGGACATTTCACCTTCCACCCTGAAGACTTCCTCAGTTTGAAGATTTTACTCCCCTACCACCATTGCATGTTTGTATAAAACAAACAAAAAAGATGTCTTTTATGTCATGCATTGTGCATCCATCCATGTGCCATCTACTCTGTTGTGGATATCACATCCTTGCCGTTGCTCTCTCTGTTGCTTTTTCTGGGATATCTGAGTGAAATCATGAAGAACATCAATGTTAAAATGACCTTTGACCCAGTTGCACAGTGTTGTCAATTTACCAGACTGATGAATCCACCAGTGTTACATACTACATCCTTGCAAAAGGTTAGAGAGGTAGATAGAGGAGGTGACTGCTGGCTTCAGAGATCCCCCGTGGAGCTCGAGAGAACAGCAGGAGAGGGTGCTGCACCGCAGCCGAGGTTGTACAAGCCTCGTGTTTGAAGTCTTCCTCCCCGACTGGAGCGCAGACGTTACCCCTAGCTGGGCTCCTCTCAGGGGGTCCGCTGGAGTGTTACCCAACCAGGCTGGCAGCTGTCGGACAGCTTCCCCTCCCTACTTATCTGCCACGTCTGTCTCGTCCTTGTGTCCCGGTGTTGTGTAACCAAAGTCAGCACCTGGAGGCATCCTAAATCACCGAATGAAGAGAAAACACAACAGTTGGACCAGTTTTGCATCTACTTGACCTTTACGTTCTGAATTAATATGGACCGGACATCCTTGCCTTCTACCGGTATCATTTAAACAGACAAATGTGTCTCTTGTTTGAATAAAATCTTAGATGGATAAATAACAGCAGCTTCACGATGAAAAACAGGTAACAAACTACACACTGCATGATCTGCATATTAATTAGCTGGTTTATAGATGTATGTTAATAGTATTAGTGAGTGTTTTTTTTCTCAGTTTGCTGTTAAAACTCATTCTGACAGGAAAAAAAAAATAATCAGACAAGAATATGCCGAAAGATTGGAGAGAAGCACTGAATATATTGCCGGAGATCAAGCCACAGCAGAGTGTGTGGATCCAGGAATTCGGCTCGTGGGAGCATTCATCTCCTGCTTCTATTAGCTCCAAGTTTCTTTCTGTAAATGCTTAACAAGGTCTGGATTTTGTCGTCCCATCACCACCCTGTTCCTGCCCTGGAGTGAGGACAAAGTGAAGCATCCACAGAGCGATCCATCACTCCCGGCTGTCTTCCCCCTCGCCCTCCTCAGGAAACACCTTTCAGACCAGGAGATTAGAGTGTGACTGGCGAGGAGAAGAGCAGTGAAAGAATGATGGAGGAGGAAAGAGAAGGGGTAAACGGCAGGAGAAAGATGGCGAGAAAGGGAGACACGGGAGAGAAACTGATTAAGTGAGCACACAGAAGATTGATGAAGACAAAGAATGAGAAATTGGGAGGCAGAGGGAACTGTCTTTTTCTTTTTTCTTTTCCTTTGGAAGCTGGAAGAAGAAGTAACCCAGAGGGAGAGAATAAACATGAACTTGCCCATTAAGGGATGTGTTGATAGCTCCAAGTGGACCCTTGGAGCATTCGCATGTCTGTAAAGGGCTGACGTGGTGTGGAAAATGAAAACACACACATACAAACTCTCAGTATTATTTACCTCAGTATATTATAGAAGATAAAAGGGAAAGTAGAAGTAGGTGACGTGTGTGTTCAAGCTGCAAACAGACTCAGATACAAGTTAGGGAAAAAAAAAGATTTGTCTCAAGTGCTTGAGAAAAAATGTTCAATGTTTTTATAAGATCCTTTTCTTAAAAAATAAAGATGTAGAAAAGAAATGAGAGTTTTTTTTAATGAACAGACCCTTTGATCCTATGTAACTCAGCAGTCATGTTGAATGAGTGGTACGAATTTATGTTGACATGCTATATCATTTCTGCCTAACTTGTCGTCATGTGTTTTTTTTTAAAAGTAAGATTCTCTGCAAACCCTGTTTTAATGCTCTGCTTGCCATGCAATGTGAATCTTATCCTCAACAGCAATAATACTGAGGACGAGTAAATTGTTCTTTTACAAAGTAGTTTTTCAGGAAACGAGTGAGCCATCAGTTCATGCATGTGCAAGGATCGGATTGATTTGGACAGTTAACTTAGAGAGATGAGTAGACAACTGGGTCAGAGGATTTCCAAACTAGTCAGACTGGTAAGATCCGTCAAAGTCATTGGTATCCAGGTTTCACTGATGTGTAGCTACACAGAAGCCACACTTGTAAGTGTGTTAATGAAAACCTCAATGTGGGCTGTTTTAAAGAGCTTTGAGGAAGTATGGTGCATCATAGGTAGGTATTTAGCTACAGACTAGTCAGACTGCTCATTCTGACCTCAGTTCATCACCAAAGTTGAGCACTTTAAACATCAGAACCGAGCCATAAAGCAACAGAAGAAGCTAGTTCCTGTTTACTCCTGTCTGAAGCCTCTTTCAGAAGGTTAATCTCTCCAACCACACTCCAAAAATGGTTAAAAAATGGCTTAAAGAATGAGCTTCCGAAAAAAAACAAAAAAAACTACTCTGATCCATGAAGGCCCCTCCTCGCTAATGTGAGCAGTTTACCGGTTCATTTGATGACATTTTCAAAAAGAGTCTTACAGAGGCGACCAAGAGCCACGAATCGAAGCAACCAAGATGGCTGCAGAGTTACTAGTGACACCTTCGATGTGCAGTTTTTACATTCACCACACCCCTGGATGTGTTTTGTTGATACCAGTCCAGTTGCCGCTCTGCCTATGTCACATTCTTCGTTTCTCTGATTAGTTGGATGCCTGCACAAAGGCAATTTTTTCTACACCCGTTGGCCCCACCTCCTGGATATCAAAGTGGTATCCAGAGGAGTATAATTATCAAACGCTTAAATTCATGGTAAAGATTGTTGTAAGTTCACTTACGTAGGATCACACTGCCTGTACATGTAGATTCTGGAGCTGAGAGCTCCAAACCTTCTCTTATTGTTTTGTGAAATGGCCCAGCTTTGTTCAGTTAAGAAAGTTAAGAAAATCTGGATTTTTGTGCGTGCGTGTGTAAAAGTTAATTGTTCCCCCTCTGAATGTTTACATACCTGCCACATCTCTGTTATTGCTTAAAGGTGACCAAAGGCGCCACATTCATTATCACATTCATGCTAAGAGGAGCAAGACATTTTGGCAGTGGCCTTGCAGCCCTCGGTGCTGTTGGGCTCGGCGTGTGATTTCCCACACACACAAATTTGGTGTGGATAAAGGCCTGTAAACCAGTCACACCTTTCTTCACTCATCGCCTCTGTGGGAGGCTCGGGCCGGCCAGGCTGCTACCTACGGCTCTTTGTAGCACCTAAGACTCATTAACTTAATGTCATTTGATAATGAGTGATAGCCCGCCTTGCTGAAAAGGTCCCCGAGATAAGGACACGTATTTAATTTTTCTTCTGCTTCACCATCTCCCTGTGACAACGTGTGAGATGTGTCACCTGTGGAGAAAACACCCTTTCTAGTGTGAATGCAATTTTTTTTTTTCCCCCTTATGTAAAGGTTAACATCCCTACTTTCTTTCATAATCATTATTTTGTAATGTTGTTTAACTATCTCTTGTTTCATTGTTCCAAAATGCAAACCACACTGCTGTAAAGTCATGTTAAAGAGACATCTTCAGAACTTTGACTTTTGCTTCAAAGATGCCAAAGCGAGCAGCCATAAATATTCCTTTATTTGAGCCTTTTGGAAATGATCCATTTAACACACAGTGTGGCAGCAATTTCTATAAATCTGCCACATCTCCTGCTCCGCTGCTCCGCTGCTCCTCGGGGCAATTTCCGACAAAATAGATAAAACAGATTACCACCGACCGACCTCTGATGCTGTCACTCTTGTTCCTCTCTGTTGTGCAAATCTGCAAGGAAATCCTCTTGGAAAAGAAAAAAAATCACCAGCCCTTTAACTCGACATGTGACGCACATCTTGTGATTAAAAACTTATGAAAAATTCATCATTACAGGAGTGCTTCAAAAGCAAAATACACACCGTGACAGTAATGCTAGGCAGACATGTCTGGCAAAATGATTGCACATGTATATACACAAACACATCTGCGCTCTACACAATGACTTGTATTGTTAGTTGCTATGAAGCCCCTTTGTTGCTGTCCTGACTTGGTGAAATTAGATCTTATGGATTGTTGCATCCCAGTTGTCGTAAAAGTTGTTTTTCGAGGTCCGTCAAGCGTGATTCAGATTTTGGTGAATTGTTTGAGGCTCCTCCTGCCAAGTGATTTGTTTGACCTTATCAACAACCTTCACGCAGATGAGATTGTGTCACGACTGTCTTGATCTGGGCTCTCAACTGTTGGGCAGCAGGTAACCGGTGGGAGTCGAGTCGTTAATGTCCCACGTACTCTCCGGCCGTGTGCTGAGTTATGGAGATGGGCGTAGCGACTGGGGAATGTTTTTCTGTCTGTCTGAGCCCCACCACCGCTTCCACCTACCTCTCATCTGGGCGTTAACGCATTCTCAGGCCTCCAACAGCAGACATTTCCAAACTCTCAAAACAACAGTCACGTTGGGGGTTAACGCGAGTTACGACTAAGGTGTCGCAAACCCCTGCAGTTAAGGTTAGCACACTGGGTGTCTGCCTGCCTCATAACAGTATCTTCAGCATCTTCTTAAGCTCCCCTGTAAATAAAGACACAAGTGACAGCTTGTGTTCTGTTTTATATGCAAATTCAGGGCACCCCTTTGCATTTAAAGCAGATAAGGAAAGATTAAGCAAACCACAGAGTGACTACGTAAATGTGAGAGGAAGAAAAGGCTTCCACAGAGTTGACAGTTTTTATTATCTGGTGACCCGTGTGGGTGTATATTGTAGTTTTTAAAAGTTAAAGCATCCTGTGTGACGCAGACATCCCAAAGTCAATGACTTGTGCATCATTCAGTGATTTGGTCACATTTTGTTTTAAATTAGTACCGTGTACAGAGAAAATAAAGAAAATCACCCATTCGGCAAAACCAAAATTAGCATCATGGAATGGCCGCCAGTTGCCCTTTTTGCCTAAAAAATAACTGGTATTCCCCGTAAAAAAGACATTGGTTGCAATATGTTTGTAAAGTACACAGTAATGCTAAGGTGAGACAGAAATAAAGAGATGGACAAATGACTTTGCAGATTTATTCTTTGCATAAAATGGACTCGGTCTCTACAGTTTGATGTGATCTTACAGAACTGGAGTGCAAAATCGAGAGCAGAGGCTGAATAAGTCTTTAAAGAAAGAAAGATAGAATAAAGTCATAAAAGAGACATAGTTGAAGGCCGTTTTCCCAGACATGCTGGCGCTGGAGTTTTGGTAAAATAACATTCAACACCGAGCAGGTCAGATCATCCTGATGCAGATTAAACAACGATCAAGGCCTCGGCAAAGCATAACAAATAAAATCACTAAGAATAAGAATAAAAAAATGTGTCTCTGTTCTCATCTCTGTGCTAAAATAATCTAAAACAAGTAGTTTTTGTCCATCCAATGGTCATGTTCATTTTGTTTAAACTTAAGACATGTCACCAAAAACCAAGAAAAAAAAGTCCATTTTACTTTGATTCCAGCCTTAGAGGATTACCATGAACCTGGATTACTGAGAGCATAAACCAGCCAACATGCAGAGGGCTTCTCGGCACATATTTAGATTGTCTATGTCATGTTTATTCTTTGCTGGCGCGTATTGACCGCACTTATTCTCTGGAACTGGAAATATTTTAAGTGAGCTTTAAAAAAAAATACATCAAAAGGTGTTGATGGAAACACAGCTGCCGGCTCCAGATACAGACAGATGTGACACCGGTGATGCCTCAAAAGCAAAATATATTTCCCAAAAATCCAAAGAAATAGTTTAAAATGTTCCAGTTGTTTACTTGATTGAATTTTTCTTCGATTAGTTGCACTTATTTGCGTAAACCACTGGCTTACAAAGGATTCTGCCAACTAAATTAACATGATACGTAAAAAGGCTAATTCTGTGACACGAAAACATGTCGAGAAAAGATTCATGTCAAATTCAAATGTGACTCATGAATGCATCTGCTAGAAGAAACCACAGAAAGTCATTATTTCAATTATCTTGAACTTACTTGTGCTTTCTGATTACGAGTTTCACTCTACCTTGAAGGAAGATGCGCGTTTTGATTCTGAAAACTCTGCAAGTGCAGTTTGCAGGAAGACATTTCATTCACACAACATTTACAAAATGCACACGTCATGCTTTCGAGATGCTGTAATGGCTTTCCCAAAACTTGTGTGATTTATTGAAGATGCTTTCATATAAGAGGTTTGATACAGCATAGTTACTAAATAAACATTTGTCGGAGGGGCCCCCTTTGTCCTAAGGGATGTTTTCGCTGGGCCGAACTCCCCTCTACTTTTCCCAAACTAATTTCCCTTGTTTTCTGCCCACGCTTTCTCTTTGAGTGTCACACTAACTCCCACATGCACGTCTCCCTTGTGGCCAGCGAGTAAACGTGGAACCGTGTGAGCCTTCAGAGGGGACTTTGAAATGAGACGTGGCCCGGACATCAGAGGACTGTGACGCTCTCAATGAAGCCTGCTTGATTTATAAGAGAGCAGGGGAGCGGTGGTGATGGTGACGAAGGGCGAGGGGGCTGGGGGTGTTTTCCAGAGGGATACAAGGCCACAAGGTCCTCCATTAGTACCTTGACCCCTGCTTCACAGGACCAACCACCGCATAGGTGCAGTGGGAGTAGAAGAGGAGAGGGATGGATGGATGGTGAACATAAGGGGGGGTCTTTTCTTCTTTTTTTTTTAGTTTAGAAAGTCTGTTATTTGCATTTTCAGCTCAGAGAGTGAAGCAGAAATGAGAAACCCCACCTCGATCATTTGTCAGCGGCCTGCTGTGTCTCTCAGACGTCTGTTGGTTGTACCTGATGCCTCACTCAGACTCGTGTCTACTCCATCTTTTTATGATTCCCCTCACTGTTTTACTGTCCGCTATCTAATTAGCTGTGTCTTAATCACATGTGAAAGCACAGCGCCGTCCTGGTGTTTACTGTCTGTTTGCTATGCTGTAAAAATGTGTGAGGTTGCTCGTAAAGACTTGACCGTAGATAATTACTCACTCACTCTCCTTTAGTGGATGCAATCACAAGCATCTCTGGTGAGTAATGGATTACAGCGTCTGTTCTGTGCTACTGAAGAGCAGCTCCTGCACAGATGGACTCTCAAGTGTGGAAATATTTACTGTTTCTGATAAATCTGGCCTCTTTTGGTTTAATCACATTGCATCGAAAATCACAAGAATAATTCATTCCTTTGGCGGTTCATCCCTTCTTCTGGAGAAGATCATGTAATGCTGTTTTTAATTTTGGATGGGAGGCCCACTACAATCTATGTTTTCTTGTCACGTCAGCCGCTCTGTGTCTGGCCTTGGCTCTCGTTGATGTTAGCAGAAGGAATCCATAATATGCCCCCACCCCCCTTTGGAGATTGGTCCCTGTTGTTTATGAACATTTTATTACTGTCTGCTTGCTTTAGGATAATTTACTTATGGCATGTTGTTTGCATTTTTAAGAGGCATATCTTGCTTTCTGACTTTGTTCCTCGCCTCTTATCATCCCCATCAGGGTCCATCTTTGGCTCGTTAGTGCGACTCCATAAGCGACTCGCGCTGTGCGTCAGAAAGCTAGCCTCGCTGAAGGAGCCTCAGCCACGGAGGCCTGTCTCTTGGTATCAGCATACTGGAATTGATTGTTTTCAGGAAAACATGCCTTATACATAATCTGTCTCTGCAGTACACACCGCCAGTTGCTATGGAAACATAGTAGGTTTTTCATAACACTTCAGCGGCTGGGGCATAGCGGGTCTTAATCTCTCCCATCACACAGTGAGTTGCAGCCCTGCTCTGTATTTCTGGGATTCTTATACAAGATGAAATGTCTGTTCACGTCTCGTAAGTCCTGAGCGCATGCTATTTAATGAAAAACACTCACCGACTGTGTGGGGATTCATTACAAATTATAAAACGGCGTAAAAGGTTTTACAGGCGTGTCCTTTGCATGCACTTGGTGATTAAAACGCAAAAAGGAGCTAAGGGAGCTACAAGAAGAAGAAGGTGTAAAACGCTGTCTGACTGTGTGTCCTCTCTCGTTACCGGATGTCCTTGTCCACCAGACATCCAGTCTCATGCACATCGCCGTCTCCAACACAAAAATATAAAAGAGTTGTGACGGTGGGCTGCGGATTATTGCATGCAGCTGGTAGCTGTCACTGTAAGCTTAGCCCCTTTTGCCTACCCCTTTTCTCAACCCCTTTAAATTTATTCCCAAGTTCCTCTTCATTTGCCTTCCCACACCTGTAAATCTGTCCTGTTAGTTTGGTAATCTGATTTTGTTAACCTAAAGGGAAACATTGCGTCAAATTAAATGGCTCTCATATTATCTCGTGCCCCCACTCCTCCCCATTAATTAATACTGAGCAAAACTTTGAGTAGCTGTAAATGTTGATCAGATGTAAAAACAAATATTTAAAATGTAGCTTAAAAAGAGAGGAAATTTCGTCATTTTCCACTAACTAGTTAGAAGCAAAGAAACTGAGTGTATAGGTCACCCCACACATGGCTAAAACTGTCTTTAGAAAGAAGAAATAAACCAAAAGTAGTAACCTCAGCTGTGTAATAGAGAAAAATGGAGTCAGGTTTTCAGGATTTTTTTTTTTTTTTTTTTAAACATGGCACCTAATTTTTCTTTAATGTGAGTAAGTAGTCACCATATTCTTCCCTTGAGGTGAAAGCAGCTGATCATTCATGTGGTCAGTCATGAATTAAAGGCAGGGTAAGGGATTTCTGCATGATGTCACGTCTGTTGATATTTGAAAATAAACATCAACAAAAAATGCAGAGTTAGCTCTTCTCTCTCCCCATCGTGAGGCGGGTTTCCGCCGTCGGGCGTCCGAGGTAAAACCTTGGAGGCCGGAACTTGAACAGTTCATGTCGCTGTTTACAGTGTTGGACCCAGTAGGATCAACTGACATCTGAAAGTCACTTCCTGCTTAATTGTTTTGTGAGGAAACTTTCTAATGTGATACTTTCAGATGTGGTAACATAAAGTTTTTTTCCCCCATAACTTGCACCTAATTAATCCAGGGTGACCTCTGAAGGGAGCAGCCGAAAGCAAAAGAAGAATAATTCGTACCTAATTACTTAGGCTCAAGACAACCAATACATATATTATACATCATATAAAATGGATGACTCGGCTGACCTTTCGTCTTCTTTTTTCAGACCGTTTTGATAGAAACATTCATTAATCTTCCATCGGTTATCCAGCAATAAAGAAATAATTGCACAACCGTGTAAGTGGGAGGATTGATAACAACTAGTAATTACATTTGACAGCCCAGCTGACATCCTCATTGAAGATTGATCGTCTCCACGGCATTATCTCTTTTAAGGTTATTATCTCTGCAAATTCGGGAGAGTGATTAAGACTTCAGACTACACAGAAAAGGTCTTTTCTTCCTGCATTGCATCTGCATCCTCATTAACTACTTCTTGCACAGTACTACTGGCCACTAAGTAGCTTCTGCACTTCATCTCCAAACAGTTTGGCTGTTTGAGTTCTGGACAGTGAAAATTGGCAGGAAAAGAGCAGTTAAAAGGATCATTTGGTCGGTCTTTGACACAAACAGAAAATTAGAAAGGAAAGAGAGATTAGCCAGCAGAGAAGAGAGAAATGGGACGCCCCGTGGGGACGATCAATAGCTCTGTGCTGATAAGAGAGCGAGTGTCTGAAGGCTGGCTTTTCTTCCCACCGTTTTTTGTACCTTCCCCAGGGCAATTGAAGCCCAATTGTTGAAGATTTTTGGAGCTTCTCCCGCTGGCATTGATAAAAGGTGGATCTCTGCAGGTGGGACAAAGTGATGAAACTTTGTTTTGGAATCACAAAAAAACACAGACAGACAAAAATTCAGATGGATGCTCTTTCTCCACCCAGGAACATCAAATTCTCAACATTTGTTAATGATAATAAATCCTCTAAGTGACCTAAAGATGGAGTAATAATGGTGAAGCAACTTAGTTTATTTTGTGTATGCCATCAGTTGCATGTGTGAAATATTTGAAAGCACTGAGATGAGTCATGGAAAATTAGTCGATCCACACTGTGTCTTATCAGTCCAGTTTGTCTGCGTATGAGGAGAGGTATTTGTCAGTGAAAATTCAAAATTCACGTTTTTGGGAAGTGTTTCAGCTTATTCAGTGGTCATAGTGGTGAGTCACTCTTGAGACTGTTCCTCTCATCATAGCAAGTATCTTCTCGGGCACTAACCCCATCACTAATGCATTCCTCATGCTTTTTATCTCATTTCAGACAGTTTTTGGGGACTTATTCATCAGCAACTCTGGAATAACTTGGCATTGCTGTGGACATACTAGTCCTCTTGTAAATTCCAGGGCAGCTTCCTTTCCAGTGAAAGTGTGTCATCGTCTTCAGTTGTCTGTCCACAGTGGAAAGTGTCTGGCTCGTACTTTCTTTTCTTGGTCAGAGATTGTACTGGTGTAAAGCAAAGTACAGATATTGGAGCAAAACATAAAAAGGTAATCTGTAATTTAAACCACCGTCCACACTTGTTTTTTCCTTGAGTTCATTTTTAAATTTCTTTTCCCGAACATATAAAGTGCAAATGCTTATCAACTTGTTTATACACATGTAGGCTGTAAATAACTCACGCGGGAACTTTAAAGGAACAGTAGAGAGTTAAAACAGGCCTCTGTTATTCGATGGCGAGGAGCGCAAACTTTCCTGAGGGACCAAAACAGTGTGAATCAGAGTACTTTTGAGTGATAACTGAGTATGTGTGCAGGAAAATTGATATTAACGTTAGCCCTGGGGTCAGTATACTTACATGAAAAGAAATTGCTTTTTTAAACCTCTGACAGGAGTCAAAAATGTCTTTCCCCTTATGTGATGGCGTGGAAAATGTCTCTCCAGACAGACTGTGGTCATTTCAACTGTTTGCATTCAAAAAGTGCAGGCATCTCTGTCCGGCTGCTGCCATTTTGTTATAAGCCCATACAAGCTGACAACTGATGTTGTGAAAGCTGCCGTCAATAGTTGCAAAAGGAGGGTTCATGGCAACAGTTCCCATAAAGCTGGATTGGTACTTACAAATTTGTAATAAAGTCGGTCTGTGACGAAGAGGCCAGAAAGAGTCAGATTTGCTAACAAATGCACCAGTAAGCAGTTTTAAGATAATTATTTCAACTTACAGCCAAATAATGACACATGCTTGTAAACGTTCAGTAGTGTTTCTTCTTCTTTTGTCAGCTACTGTCGTGACAAAACTGGCTGAGCCCAGAGGTGATGTTTCCTGATGAAGTTGTGTCGTGGCAGGGTAACGTGCTGTTATCATGCACGCTGTCTGTATCTGCTTATTCTCTGAGATGCTTCGCTGACAAGGCAGAAGGAAGGTATGCCGAGGTGCTTCTGCCCCTCACCCTTTGCCCATATGTTTTGTGTTACGCCCTAGGAGGTGCCATGCTCAGCAGCTCGGTGGTGGGAGGGGATAAAGCGCTCCTCTCCGGCCCAAATGACGCATGACATGGCGCTGCGCCCCAGGCCCTTATTTATGGTTTCCCATGTCAGCGAAGACTTGCTCCCCTGGGGAGCCCCACAGCCCTCGTCCCACTAACTTAACTCAGCCAGCCTTTGGTGCTCTTCTTGTGCCCGGGAGACGCACAAATGAAAACACTATACACTCCAGGACTTCTGATCACCAAGATGTGGAAGCATGCGCTCCTGACTGAGATGAGACCAGGAATGCAGTCGAATTCCTCACCGTTTACTTAGCTGTAACTCGCAGATGCTGCACTGTTGCAACACGAAATGCACCGGCACACATCAAGCGCTACTTCAGAGGAATTAACGTCATGTCAAGGTAGAACTCGGCCGGTGCCAAGCACACACCGGCTCTTTTTCCGCGCCTCTGATCTGGAAGAGGATGTGAAATGTGGAGAGAGAGTGAGGAAGAGATTTTTTTTTTTGGAGAGGATCTGAATACATTTTCTCTGTAGTTACTCAAGAATCCATGTACATATCGCACCGCGTGAACAAATAGACACATACAGTGCCAGCACTCATGCACACACAGGTGTTCTCCGCGAGCTGTCGCAGGAATGTTCCATTGATCCGTGTCCAGGGTTTTGATGTGGGCACGAGGAAAAGAAAAGAATTTAGAAGAAACCAGTGCCAAGTGATGAGAAAGAGGACTGAATGGCAGATGCAGAAAGTCTGTAATACATTTAAAAGATTTTTTTTATTAAAGAGAACAAACTGATGTGATGATAGTAACAACAGGGTTAACACGGGACAAAAAGATGGTTTGGATTTTCTCTTCTCTTGTATCTCATATTACATCAGGCTTTGAGGAGTGAACTCTGAAGAGAGTACTGTCAAGGGTTTATGCGGCCTTTTGAAAGTAGAACAAGCCCCTCTTCAGAATAATATATCCGGCCTCAGAACTTCTCTGACAACAGGGCACTCATTTTTCCAACTTTCCAGGTCCTCCCTGTAAAACGCCCTGTTTGAAATCCACTCTGTTCATTGTTTAGTCTAGTGTATGTCCTTAGATCATCCTCATAAGCAGCTGTCTTGTATCCGCTTCATGTTCTGAGAATCACTGCCTCTCAGCCATTCAAAAGCAGCCACCTGATGATCATCTTTTTTTTTGTTCCAGCAGTATTAAGATCTGAGAGTGTGCTTGTTTTTTTGCTTTTTCTTTTTTTTTTTTTTTGCAGAAGATAAAGTAGTTATTGTGAAACTGAACAAACAAAAGTAAGCAGTTTGGGTTACAGTACATGCACCACCTTGTCAGATTGACTTGGCAATCGAAAGTGAAAGTGTTTTTTAATGACGCTGGAGTTTCTGTATTACGTTGGGCTTTGTTCAGGTTGGGAAGTGTGTCTCACCTTGTGTTGTTCTTGTAATGAAAAGCAGCAGCTCACAAAACAGTCCACATTTCAGCCACAATTAATATGCTATTCTTGTACCAATCCAACAAAAGTGAGTTGGATGAATTCCTCTGTTTCCTTGAATTCCTCTGCAGGTAATGTGAATTATGACACCAATCAGCACTTTCTTTGTTTCATATTTGCGTACATGTCCTTTTCCATCCTTTAATGTACCTGCTGCTCAACTCAGTGAATATAATCTGATCCAAATGCCAAAAATTGCAAACAGAATCTGTACGATCCAAACTCTTTCTGGAGTTTTCCCATTTAGTTTATGTCACATCCCAAACAGGACTTATACTATCTAGCAGGATCAAAGTGAAGATGGAGAGCTACCACTGATGCTCTTGGCATGGACTTTGGGGAAAAAGGGAAGGGTTTTATTATTCCAGATGGGGACTGCAAAGAGCCTAAAAAATAAAGCCTTGATAATCTCCATCTGCTAGGTGCATATAGAAATACTTTTCTTTAGTCAAAAAAAACTTGTCATCTGGACATCATCTGGTCTCTAGCAGAGCAGAATTAGGACCTTATCTGATGAAAATGTGCAAACATTCCTTCTGAAGATTCTCAGTAGGTGGAGAGAAGGAGTTGCAAGTATGAAAGACTTAGTGTTGTGCCGGTGGACCTCCCTGGTGTTGGTCATGGCTGTTAAGGATCAGGGGATAAAGCACTGGAGAGCAAAGGATTAAAGGTTTCCATCTCTTCTTGTGTCTGGGTTCAGGTTCGCCCCAACTACCTCTGGCCTTAAATTTTTTTTTCGCCCAAAATGTTTTGATTGCTTCCCTGTAACATAGTTGTCAAGCACTGAGAGCTGATGCAGGGGTCTACTTGGTCAGGGTCACTGTGATCCATCAGATCCATCAGGCTGATGGCTCAGACTCCTAAGGGACTGAGCCTTTGTTTGGCTTAGCTGCTGATGGAAACGAAGCCTCTGTCAGGGAAATCATTAAGAGCGCAGCAGGCCCAGAAAAATGATCCGACCTTGTCACTCCACATCAGGAGCTCAGGCACGCTACCTTCTCAAGCCCATCACATTTGACCACTGTTTGTCAAAGTCTTTGAACTAGGGACAACTAGATAGATAGATGGGGAAGCTCCTGTATAAAATGGCCTTGGGGTGCTTTGGGTTTGCTACCAGTCTTGGATTGATGGAAAGTGTCTAACCATTATCTAAAGTAGGGACAAAAAAAGGAGGGACAGGTGAAGATGGAGCAATTGGGGCTGTGCTGGTGTGGACATGAAGCAACGGGTGCCTCAAGAAGATAAAGACAGTAATGGAGGCTGAATTTGTGATACATGAGTAGTCATGTTTCCACGTAATTTTTTGGGGAATCGAAAGCAAAATATCACAAAATGAAACTGTACATTAGATGCACTGACAATACTTTATAGGACAGGAAAAAGAAAACCAAGGCTGTGTTGTGTCATCAGAAGAGTGATGGAGATCCAGTAGATGTTAAGACCACTAATCAAAAACAAATCCTCAAAGACAAAACACAGATAAAACTAATTTACTTGGCCACCTACAAAGGAAAATGGATAAAGGTCACATGGGACGTTTTCCCAATTAATTATTCTGTGACTGTTAAGTTTGAAGTCATCCATTACTGACCATTCCTCCTCTCCAAAAGCAGAACATTTATTTCCATTTCATTTATTGCATTTAGTTGCCATATAGGCTTTTTATTTCCCCTTGGGTGCACTTTTAGAAAAAGTCAAATTTCTTTTTCAACAACTGAGTGTTTTTTTTTCTAACTAAACCATTTTCATCAGCCTTTATTTGAAAATATGTATGCTGAAACTCTTGGAGGCACCACTTATGAGTTTGAATAATAATCCCATCCCAGACCAATACCTAGTGGTTTGTAGTATAATAGATGTGGGGTTTTTTTTTCTAATTTGAGCAGAAATGACAAGGCAACAGCTTTTCAGTATATTGAAGACAGTGAGGTTGAAACAACTTCACACTGTTCTCCTTACTTTAATTACTGTCTGTTACCCTAGAAAGCTAAACAGTTTGGTATGAGATGTCAGTGCACTGCTTTGCTTCAAGAGGTTCAATTATTCTACCAAATAACCTTCATTTTGCAGCCAGTTGTTTCCATCATTACCTGAGGTGTGATAAACCAAATGATATCCTACATGTCACAGAGTAGGTCCTTGTTCAGACCTTGTATTAATAAGCATCCAGAGAAATCCAATATCCAATCACAAATGGCCAGGGCCCAGTGCATGGTCACACCTGGCATTAAAATGTGTACCCAAATGCATCTTAATGATCAGATCTGACCTTTCTGCTCTATGCAAATACACACTCATGTCGTGTTCACTTGCAAACACCAAATGGTTTGTTATTTTTAATCGCCAAAGGCAGCAGCTGGAAACATCTCACCATGGGGGGGATTATTTATTTTTGAAGAGATGCAGTTTCCTTTTTTTTTTCTTTTAGTTTTGATGCAGTTTGAGGAGGTACATACCGATAACCGATACTACTTCCAGTGTCAAAATGGGTTTATCATTGTTGTGAAGCTGAATAAAAACTGTGGAGGAGAAAAAAACCAAAACAAATGACAGGGTTTTTTAATCCAACTCTTCAAATACATTCAAAACAATCTTTATCTTTCTTTTATAAGGTTAAACTTAAGGTTTGAATTTGAATTGAATTTTTTTGATCGGTCTTGTCATTCCAATATCCGATCAGTGAATTACACCAGTATCAATAGTTCCATCTCTACTTTCTCTTTTTGCTAAACTTTTTTTTTTTAATTACAATACAAAGGAAGGTGTACACAATACAAGGAGAGATCTGCCACAAATGTGAAGAAGAAATTAAATGGCAGGGAGTTTTATTGGGGGTATTCGTATCATCACTAAAATCAAATGATTAATTGCCCGAGCCCATGACATTAGTTCATTAGGCGGTCCCTGAATCTGTCCCAAGTCTCTTTTGTATTTACACTAGAAAGAAGAATGTGAATGCGGGTGTCCCTCAGGACGCGCCATCAAATGCATCCTGAGTCAACAGATATGAATCCGTCCTGGAATGTGTTCAGACCTCGCGTTAGCTTTGACCGCTTGCGATCAGATTTCCTAAAATCCATTTCAGTGCAAAGTCTGAACACGATCTTGTCAACCAGGAGGGTGCTTGTGATGTACAAGTGGTCTTCTAAGGGTGTGCATAAGTTTGAACTTGTGTCTGAAGAGCAAAAGTGGCCAGTTGCCTACTTTAAGTGTTTTAAGCAAATTCCACACCTCTCCCATTTGTAAGTGACTTAGTGCACAGCATCCTCTGTGCTCAGTTACTCCTAACCCACTTCTCCCTTTTTCTCTGTTGCCTGACAGAGATGGAACACCTCCACCTTGCTCTTCCTGGCCTCAGACTAAACACACTCTTCTGGTGTTGATGCATCAATGCAGCGGCGGCCTCTAACGATGCCAACTTATCACATTAGAAAAATAATGATTTCACTGGTTGCCTTTCCTGCAGATAGGCCCGGTATTTGTGTTAGACTTTGCGTCCTTCACTGAGCTGCTGTGCCTTTACGCCTGCCCGTCGTATATCAGCAGCGCTGCCACTGTCAAGTCCCTGATTTATGGCTGTTTATCTCCAGCCCCTACACTAGCACGGCTCCCCCACCCACTCCAACAGATGGTCTCTGGCTATTTACTCAGGGAGAGAAAGGTTCCAAACCAATTGCATAAATACAACAAACAAGATATTTATGGGGAAGTTAGTTGTTGTTATAATTTATTGGTTAAGGGAGATGTTTATCAGGTGTGATTTATGGTTTATGTCTGTTGTTTATCAGGTGTTACACTGATCATGTGTCCTAGATTAAACTCCTTTAGCTTTTCTTTATTTCCCAGAATCTATGTAACCATGGTGCTTGACCTATTATGCCATACTTATTAGAAAAACATCAGACTATGGCATCAAGGGTCTCCCGATTTGATTTGTGTTTATTAAAGGTATAATTACAAAAACATTCCTTCATCTGTCACGTTCTGCAGGGTTGTCACCTTAAATCTCTTCAAGTATATTCTCTCCATCTCACAGGGTGTCAAAGCTTCACAGAGAAAAAAACACATTGCACCATAAATTTTCTGTTAGAGACTTCGTGGGTCTCGAGCTGATTTTTTGGGGGGTCTCAGGAGAAAGACCTCAACTAGTTTCCTGAGAACATCAAGTTTTTTTTTTAAAATCAGCTCAGCTATAGTTGCTGTAGTTTCCTTTTCTTTTGCATCTTTAAGCATCATGTTTTTTTCTTCAATTTGACGGATTCAAACCAGATTGTGACCCTTGCACCTGTCAGTCATATATTATGAATCCTGGTTTATGCTTCTTGTTGTCTGAAGTTAAAGGCTTTGAAAATTATTCTGAATATAAGCACAAAAATCATAGTTTGTAACATCATTTTATGGATGCAAGATACCGTTGAAACATAATAGTGTGGCACTCAGTGGGATTTGTATTTTTTTTTTACAGGATCAGAGTATGTCTGCTGTATCTCGTTGTTTTCTGCGTGTCAGACAGAGGAGAGAGGCTGCTGCATGCCTTTAAAGGACACCAGAGTATTTACTATTAGTAAATACAGTTGGAGTTATCACTCACTACATAAATTGCAGATATGTAGAAAAACCACTGGCGTCATGTATCTGCATTGAACCCATCACCTGTACGCAGAGCTGTGACTTTTTAATGGATATTCATGATCTCCACCAGCGACGAAGGAAACCCAAAAATTGTCGATGTCTCTCTAAAGCGGATTTCAGACAGATTGTTGGTTTGTAAAGATTACAGAACTCGCTGGTTTGAAAGTCATTTTCCGGTTCAGGTTACGTGATTGAAACATTACAGGATCCGACGGTCACTTGGACTGGTCTCTAAAACCTCATTTTATCAACACATGCGGACAATGAAACATAATCACATGCAAAATATTTAGCTTTTTGAAAATGGACCAGGAGAGGAAGCGGACATTATGGGATTTTTGAGCCATGGTTTGTTCAGAGCACAGACAAAAAAAGAAAGGGAAGGATTGGTACTTGCAGGTAGCGGAGATTGACGGTGTTGATCGTGCATGATTTGGTGACTTCCCCTCTGTGATTCCCTTCCTGATGATGACTTCAACCAGTTCCTTGCTCTCTCTGTAGCTTGAGTCCACTGACAAATCCAGGTTGTTTATTGCAGCACCGAGCAACGTTTATGAAACCTTAGTACCCCTTTAGTGGTGAGATTTAATTTGCTTTTTGTCCAAGATTTGCTCTAGTTTAGTCTTTTGCCTGGTCAGTCTCTCACTTTTTCATCATTACCTTCTTGAGTTTCTTAGTTGCCTTCCCCATGATGTCCGTTGCAGCTCGGTGATGCGTGACATATGGGTGTCAAGCATTGCACAGTTGACTAGTTGCAACGCTTTGGCCGGTTTTTGCCAACAGATCGGAGACCATGTGATCTGGACACTCCTTCCTAAAACTAAGCTAGTTTTCCCTCAAATAAAATTCAAAATAACACGAAAAACAATCCTCTGTGCTGCTTTAATTTCCACCGGTCATTGGTAATGGCTCAGTGATTTATTTGGAAGTACCTTTTAACAAGTTTTTAACTCAGCCATAACAATCTACGGTCACGTCCCAACTGCATGCAAATGTGCCGCAGATGCATCAGTGAATACTTCAACTGGCAAATTATCCTAAAATCGCCCATTTTACAAAAAGCCTGAAGAACCTACGTCTCTGGACTACAGGTGATGGGCGCCTAAACTCAGTTTACCATCATGACTTCTATTGAAGAGACCGTGGTCTTCAATCGGATATAAATCCACTGTTTTGTTTGTTTGAATTTATTTTATTTTATTTTATTTTTTCATTTTTGGAGCCTTTGATATATTTTGCTTTTATTTATGCAAAATTTCCTTCTTTCCTACTTTCAATAGAATCATAACAGATCAAGTTATTAATGCTTAAGTGTAAGCAAGAAATACCCTCTGGAGGTACAGATAGCCATCCAAATATAGCTCCTGCTATGGTTTGGACTTGGACAGTTTTCGACACTGACACTAGGTTCTCTACAGTCATAGCTGATATGGAAGGAAGTAGGGAGCTCAACGCATGTTAAATGTTTTCTGACAGTCATACTAAGACCTAGAGATGGAAAACGTTTCTTCCCCAGCTACACTATTTACCCACTCTGAGAGAAATCCCAAACGCGTGTGAAGCAAACCTTTAGGATGGAGGAAGGATCTGTGGTATGACTGAGCAAGCAAACAGGTAAAGATCAGACAGAGCTGTTTAGTTTTTTTTTTTTTTTGTATTGTATTGAGACTTCTGCTCACTGGTCTCCCAGCAAGCAGCAGAGTTATTACAAGAGCAAACACACAATTCAGAAGTGTTTTTTTCTCTTTGTAGTAACAACAAGAGGACTTCACCATGATATAACATGCATGCCTTCATTTCCCTCGCATGTTGTATGTGTTATGTTAGCAGACTCGACCCTTCTCACATCACCGGCAGCCCCTCGAACTGACACGGGCTTTCAGGGAATGAGGAAGGAAATGACATCATGGGATTTTTTATTCAAGTTTGAGAATACTGATATCTTATGATGTGGGTTTTTTTGTTTCTTTTTCTTTTTCTTTTTTGTTTGATACCATAGTGGAGGAGTACTGCACATGGCTGGTTGTAATTATGACCAAAATGTGTTAAACAGCAAATTCTAGTTAAATATCCTAGGGAACACATGCAGTTTTGAACTCAACATCCCTCATCCTAACCACAAATTGAGCATAATTAAGTCATTACACAATTAACAATACAAATGTTACTTTCTCTCTTGTTTTTCCTGACTTAGTGTCAAGTAGTTGTGTTTTAGGCAAGACGTTGTTGTGATTAGTGGGTTTATGATTTATAGGTATTTCAGACCTGCTGCTATTTGTTTAGCTGTGGTCTCCATGAATACAGATGTCACTCAGATTGACTTAGGAAAATGCGGAGTAGCCAAAACATAAAGTGGAAATGTTAACCCAATAACACTAGATAAACAGTCAGAGGAGAGAAGCCAAAGACAACAGAGAGTGAAGGGAAAGTGTCCTGCTGGCATCAGGTTTCCCAGAGTAAGTGTTATTTGAAAAGCAGCTGAAGGGTGACACTCACTCTCTTCCCACCCAGTCTCCCGCTCTCCCTCCCTCCTTCACTCACACGACCATCTGTTGTTCCTTCTCTTCTCAGGCTGCTCTAAGTGCCTTGAAACAGCTGTCGGAGCAGGGACTGGACCCGGTGGATAGCCCCATCAAGGTACGGTAGGACCTAGATGGCGCCAAACTCATAGGTGGCCTCCGCTCTTCATTCATTGTTGGAACAGCAGGGGTGGACTGATGCTTGTCCTAGTGAGAAGTAAGCCAGTTTGGGTTTGTGCAAATCCTCAGTTCTTTACAATGGTCCATCATCAGCTACTTCCCCACCCACACACACGTCCACCACTTCCGCTCATTTTTCTTCCATAGGAAATCAATGGTAGGCGTATGTATTTACATGAGCTTTGCTCCTGTCAGTGCTTCGTATTTTGCATGATAACCATCACCGCTAAGGCTCAATCATAACATACACAAGGGTTTTCTCCATGCACCTCTCCCCTATCTCCAGTATAATAAGGAAGGAAGGAGGAAGGATGACAATGGAGAATACAACAGGAACGCTGTAGGGGTTTTTTGGAAACAAGGGAGGAGATCACTGTCAAGTGTTTCTGGAGTATTTTCATAGTAGGTGTGCCCTGGGAGAGGTTCCCTGTGTCTCCTCCAGAGCGAAAGAGGAAAGGAACAAAGAAAGGAAAAACCGCAGGATTGTTATAACAGCTTCATTTACGTCACTAACAGACATGAGGAGCCAACATGGCAGCAACTGCACATTTACCTGCACAGTTAATCACTCTTTTCTCACTTCTAGTGGTCTACAAAACTTGCCAGTTTCCCTATATTTTGTTACTGCCATTTTTTTTTTCTTGTCAGATGATGTCAGTTATTTGGAGGAGGAAAATCCAGTAAATGAGAAGGAGTCGTTTCTGGAGAAATTGTGGTGGGATTGCAGCTTCTGCGTTGTCATCGGTGTCTTGCGTTCTGCGTAAAAGTCTGTGATGAATCAATAAATGCTGGACAGCTGTTCATGAAGAGGTTTCAGCGGTGGCGAGCTCTGAGTTTCAGTAAAAGAGCTCTGGCCGGCTTTTAATGATTTTTGCAACATCTGATTCAGACTGGAAATGCACTAAAATTTGGTCTCAAACTCCCAGCGTTTAAAGAGAAAGTGTAACTCCAAGTGAATTTTCTTCACCACATTGAGCACTGCAAACTATTCCTGGACACATCAGTGCAACGGTTGTGTTTGGGGAGTACAAAATGTCAACACAAGGGCTCGTTAAAAACAGAGTAACTTTGAATTTGTTGGGAAATCCTGCTTTTATTTTTAATTGGTTTCTATGTGGCAGTTGAGCAACTTTCTCTCATTTGGAAGCTTCTAGCAAAATAACTTCATGTCTGCTGTTTTAGAGAGCTGCATTGAGTGAGAGGTGAAAAAGTAAGGCCGCTCTAGTGACCTCTGGGCTCTAAAGCAGGTTGGAGGAAAGTTTTTCCTGTTAACTTTTAGCTGACTCCACTCTGCTAATTGTCAGCTACACTTCGATTCTTAAAGATTCTGCCCTTTCGTTTCTATGGCAATTTTTGTTAATAAGTTATTGTTGTTGTTGTTTTTGTTTTTTGTCCTTAAAATGCATCTCCAGGAAAAGTTGTAGTTGTTGAAAAGTTGTTGTTTTTGTTTTTTGTCCTTAAAATGCATCTCCAGGAAAAGTTGTAGCATGCATCACAGGAACAGGCTGGTCATTTCTGTGTTTGAAGCTCATTTCTACTTTGAACTGCTCGAGACTAGTTGGCAGACAAAAAAACACAAAGAAGAATAATAAACTTTTTTTTTTTTCCTGATCATGATATGTTGTCAGGAATCCTACCATGTTTTTTTAAATTCCTTCTTGTTACCGTCAGGCACGATTGTCTGTCTTTTGGGGTCTTTCCAGTAAAACAAAACAGAACAGGCACCAGCTGATTAGTTCGTGTGAAACAGATTAAGTTCAAGGACTTGACAAGAGTCTTGAGTCAGAGTTGTGACTCTTTCAGTTCCACCGGAAGTTTTCACTTGTACAGGAATTGGGCATTTTCAAATAATTATTCATCAAAGACTAAATCCCTGTATCTTCACTCAGAAGGCTCAGAGCAAATTACTCACAGAGGGAGTGATTATTTGCAATTTTGCTTAAGTCACTGGACCAAATCGCCCTCTAACACACTTTCATTTGTCTTTTCAGACTGAACCATGTGGGAGGGAGGACGGACATTAAACAGACTAACTCAGGCACCACCACTCAGGTCTGCAAGGATTCAAAGGCTGTCGTCAAGGAGCTGACAACCCGCACCCCTCCCTCATCATACACAAACCCAACTTCCCCTCCCACCTTTCAGCCCCGTCCTTCATAACCTGCAACCCACATTGTCCACTACTATCCACACCCGAAATCTCAACCCCACCCACGTACCCTCCCGCCCCCATCCCACCTGGAAACTCACCCCACGATTGCCACTGTATCCTGCAAAACCTGTCAACATGCAATAGGGTGGATGTGCACCGAGATATAACCGACTAAAAACTCCATTACCTGAGTCTATGTGAAGACAACGCTATCTTAACAAGTTTATTGATGATTTCAGTCAAAATTTAGATGACAAAATAAATAGATGAAATACAAGCTAATGAGAGAATTGCATGGTACTGTGTGAAATCAAGGGAAACCCAAAGTGATACACTGCATAGACAATTTTCCCTTTGGATAGATGTTGGTATGGTTAAAAACAAATATGTACATCATGCCATTGAAATACAAAAGAAACATTTTAGGGGCGAAACCAACTTGAGTACAGTAGCTTATTTTTACGGGGGTCTTATGTTTCCTTTTTTTTTTTCTTTTGTTATTTTATTAATCTAACAATGCTTGAGTACTGTATTTAAAATTAACCAATGCCAGTGCTGTGAAAGTTGTAGTTGTTGTCTTCATATATAGTCACCCAGCTTACCTTGTATGCTGACAAAAAAAAAGTTCATCTATCTATATGGATGTGTATGACTTTGCAAGAGTATCATATTCCGAAAAATAACACAGAAAAGTATTTTCATGTGGACAAAAAAAAAAAAAAAAAAAAAAGACAAAACTGGTGTTAGCAGTAATCAGTAGAAGTGTTGACCACCCATGGAGGAAGGTTCGACCAGCCTCTTTTTCCTTCTGGGACAACCTGTCCCATTTTAATAAGACCCCACACTGGCATAGCATCACTGGAGCATCGCCTGAACAACAGCAGGGGCAAAGGGGGGCCGCCACAGTCCTGCTTTGTGACCAGAAAAGAAACCAGTTCTGATCAATAGTGACTAAGTGTCTGCACACGTTTTCTAACCCCAGTAAACTTTTAACATGCAGAGTTTTAAAAGTCCCAAACTCCAGAGAATTTTGTACGGGCTGCATGTTCTCCAGTGAATGAGAAATCCTCTCCATTCCAGTGATTTTGTGTCAGTGGACCTCCCCCACCCCACCCCGACCCAACCCCGCCCACCCTCCCTCCACAGTTTTGTCGATCACATCTACACCCATTGTGTGTGTTGTATTGACCTGCCAAGGCATCAACTGGGTGCTTTTAATGCCTGCGATCCAGGAGTGCACCTTTTGAGCAGAGAGAGTCTGTGGCAAAGCTTCAGACTCCGTCCCCTAAAGGACACTCCGGATCACTTTGTCCACTGACATTGAGGATGTGTCTTCTTCTTCGCTGTGAGTGCAATGAGTAATATGGCTATTTCTGTTACTGAAATGCAGTAAAAACACCTCAGTTCATGTGGGAAAAAAGCCTGTTTCTTTGTCTTTTCTTTACTTCTAACAGGTGTAGACACGATATATCTCACTTTATTACCACAATCCAGTCAGCAAAAGTTAAATCGGTTCCACAATTTCACATCCTCTGGGTTCACAAGTTGAACTCTGTATTTCTGACATGTAAGATGAAAATGAGAAAAGATGAGTGCAGCTGTAATTTCTTTGGCTATTTTAGTATTTTTGTTTTTAACGAAAGCACATTCAAGTCCCACTTGTATCCTGAATATTAAATGTCAAACTTTCAGCTTGTATTTAAAAACATGTCACATCCAAACTGGAAGAAAAACTTCTAAATTACTTCCTTTAACATGTAAAGCCATCTTTTTCTCTGCATCAAATTTAATTTTGCAGTTGACTGATGTTTTTTTCTTTTGCATATGCAACATTACCGTAACATGCGGTCAAGACAGATGTTTAACAGCCTATTTCTAGGATGCAGTAACAAAAGAAATGTTTTAATAAACAGTTTAGTACTCTTCTGTAACACTAGAGTAACAAAAAGAAGATTTTAGTCAGAGCAAATAAAGAGGGGAAAACAATTTATATGCTTCAAATGTCAGGAGTCTTTATTTGAAATGACTAGAAAAGGTTTTAGTGAATGATGCAACATCATCTGTTCAGTAAGTTGAGGCAGTATGATGGTATGGGCCTGCGCGGCTTCAAGCAGCCCTGGGTCACAAGAGTTTACTGATCAGACTGAGTTATGATGTAAACATGGATATATTGTGTGACAGAGGCACAAAATATGAACTGACAGGTTATTTTAAAGGTAAAAAGTGGACGATTCTTCCTTTTACTCACTAAAGACATGTTTTCAGGGATGTTCCTTGTTTCAGACACCCATTTCATATCTGTGGCTGTCAGCCCTGAGGCCTCACATTCTTGCAGTAGTTTTGCAGAATAAATTCTGTTTAGCATGTGCTAAAATACCATTTGAAAAGGTTTTTTTTCAGTGCACATATGAAAGAATTGAAGTGTATTAAGTTTATGTTTTTAAATAACAACAGAGGTACGTGGCACATACAGTTAGGTCCAGAGTTTGTTTTTTTTTTTTTAATGATTTTGCCTTTAAACACCACTGCGGTCGATTTGAAATGAAATAATTGAGATTTGATTGAAGTATAAACAAAAAAATCTGTCATTTACGATTAAGAAATTAGAAAATTAACTAAATGAAGTCTAAAGAAGTCTCGAGGAGAAAAGCTAGATTAGCATTTGCCAGAAAACATCAATAAAAGCCTCCTATATTCTTGAATTAGACTATTTTAACAGACAAAACAAAGACAGACTTGCATCAGAACGATGGGAAGAGAAAAGTATGGAGAAGGAAAGAAACAGGTCATGATCTGAAGCAGATCATGTCATCAATCAATCAATCAAACTTTATTTACATAGCACTTTTTGTACAAAAAAATGCAGCACAAAGTTCTTTAACAGTAAAAACAAATGCAGTCTAACCCATCCTGACGTCTGACATTACCCTCCCCTTCCCAGATCGACCATGATCTCTGTCAATGATAAAACACACAATTGAATGTCATGGATCATACATGGTGGAGGCAGTATTATGGTATGAGCATGTATGAATGGGGGTGGGGGGCAGGGTTGGGACTCTGCTGACAATGAGCCAAACACCACCAAACATAAGACAGCGCTTCCAAGTACAGATGGAGAAGGACTCGACACATAATGCAAAAGCAACTCCAGAGGTTTTGAAGGAAAAAAACATGCAATATTGTTCAGTGTGCGAGTCAGCGGACTGATCTCAACCCGATAGATCAGGTTCTTCTGTGGCTGAAGTACTGAAGACAAACGTGAAGGCAGAAAGACCCACAAACAAGGTGAAGGTGGCTACAGTGAAGACCTGGTCAAGCATTTCCACATTCCTGATTATGTTTACATTTATGTCACTCTGTCCAAATACTTTTGACCCCCTGAAAATGGGGTGAAAATGGTTGTAAGTCCTTCCTGATAAATGCCATATTTTTGTTGAACATATGAAATTAAAGCTGAAAGTCTACACTTCGACCACTCTTGTTTATTTTTTCCTTAAAATCCTTTGTGTATAAACACAAAAACATGAAAATTCTGGCATTGTCCAAATACTTCAGAACCTAAGAAGAAGTTTAAATGTTTATACTTGTCGCCGACAAACGAAAAAAACTGGGATGTGAGGAGTGTGTAACAACGCAATAAGTTAAACATGTAGCTACTTCAGAAAAAAAATCAATCATTTTCTGTGTGCAAATGTAATTTCCTGATGTCCTTGGCTTTACAAATGAATGACTACAGAAATTTGTGATGTCATGACATCTAGTTAATGTCTTTAGTGGTAGTTTCACCTTACTGAAGGACACATTCCCGTGTTGTCCAGGTGGAAATCTCGTAATGTTGATCTAACTAGATAACGCATCCCTTGTCGTTTTTTTCTGCTATATCATTCCATCTCCTTTACTTCTACACATAACCAGCAAGTTAACCATCAGTGCACAACCAAACCCCCTCTGCTCTCCCCTATTAGTGAGATGGATGAGCGAGCGGGACAGTGGCAGTCTAATTCAACTGCACTGACTAATGGACTCAGCTGGCAGCTACATCTGCTTGCCATTGAGCAGCGCCGAGGCCGTTCACGAACATTAGCAGTAGATCTCTATTCCAGAAGCTCGCTCAGATACTGGCGAACCAGCTTGAGTCCACGTTAGGCCCAAGATAAATTGCTGGTGTCTGACCAGCCAATATGGAAGATGAACCTTGGTGTCCAAAATAGAACAAAATCAATGGGACTGTGGAGCTCGTCTGTGCCACGCAAAAGCAAATGCCAGTGTCATTGATTTTTCCATCTGAATTATGTCCTATCGACACCCTTGAGGTCCTCTTAATTAGAGCCGTATTAAAAGGTAGATGAAGAGCGAGGTGAACCCCTTAGATGCCGATAAATGCAACAATGTAACAATTCAAGCCAAAAACCTAATGGTTTTCTTTGGGTGAGTCAAAAGTATTAGATTTATGAGTGCCTGTTTTGCAAAAAGCAACACCAAGTCTTTACAGGAAATGTAACTGACCACTTGGTGTTGATATCTTCTCCACTTAGATCAACACTTCTTTTAAAATCATTCTGACACTGAGAAACTTTATGAAGCACCGATTAGTCATGGGAGAGGAGCTATGACATCTCAACGCTTCCTGTAATGCTCAGAGGAGGTCTGAGAGGAGCTCAGTGATCACAGCATCCTGATGATGACAAAGAAGTGGAAGTGTTCTGTGAGGAGATGAGCCTCTACCACTACTCTGCCAGCCGCTTCCCGGCTGAAGAACTTCAACATCCTTGGATGCAACATGTACTAATTCTATACCGAAGCACAAGGTTTTATGAGGATCCCTCTCTCCATCTTCATCAGGGCTAACACAGTGAAAGCTGTTAGAAGAAGGTCATCACAGCAAGAGGCACTAAGACATTGATTTGAATTGCTATTTAAACAGTGAAGATACAGGTTTCTGGGAGGAGCTGGAGCGTGTGCATGATTGCTCAAGGTTGAGTCGATTTTCATAATTCTCCTGAAATTGCTTTTGTGGAAAAGCACTCTGGAACAACTGCAGTGATGAGGACTCGAAACATTTTGAAGGCTTTATTGTGCGTCTGACTAAAATCCAGATATGTGAAGTTCAAGCCTTCAGGCTGGAACTCGTGATTTGGGAAATCATGCCCAATATGTTGGTATTTACCGCAGAGGGAAAACCCAGGCATCCAGATAATGCTCCTTCTTTTATTTCCTGTTATTTATTTGACTGTCTCTTTAATCACGCATTCTTTTAATTTTTCTGTGCCAAGTTTAAATACAGAAGGCTCCTGCACACAAACAGGAAGAGACGTACTGTAAATAAATCCGTACTTGGTTCGGAAGAAGATAGGTCGCTGCAATATGCAAACAAAGACAGAATGGAGTGATTTACAAATCATTTAAACCCTATCTCTAATAGAGAACAGTAGAAATGTGGCATATTAAATGTTGAAACTGAGACTTCTCTTTTAACCCGATGCCAGCAAAACTTGGTAACATAATTGGGTATAAAAGAGCTGCCCAAAGATGAAGACTCTCAAATAAGTCTGTAGAGGGGTTCATTAGTTTGTTACAGACCACACTGGCAAATAGTTCACTATTTAAAGATTATTTGCATTCTTCGGAACATTAAATTCCTAAATATTTAGGGATTTCAACTTCTGCAGTCCATAATAATATCAAAGTCAGGACCTCATTGAAAGCAGAGATGATTTTGTAGTGGAAACAACTGTGCGTGCTCGGGAACACTTCTGAAAACCATCGTTAGAGCCTGCATCCACAAATGCGAGTTAAATCTCTACCAGGCAGAGCAAACACAAGATCCAGAAACACATCTCTCTCCACTGGGCCTGCACTTTGCTAAAATGGACTGACGAGAGGTGGAAAACTGGCCCGTTTTCTGCTAAATAAAAATCTGAAGTTTTTTTTTAGAAACTCCTAAAGCCACAGTTCCCAGGCTGAAGAGGAGAGGAACCACTCAGCTGGTTAAGAAACCCAGAGTTGAAACTCATGCCCATAGGAAACATTTGGCTCATTAAGAAATGAGAAACATGACAAAGGAGGCCCTGAACTGTTGCACAGCTGAAATCCTATATCGAGCATGAAGAGGAAAACATTCTTCTTTCACAATGGTCTCCTCGAACACTTCTTTAAGCATTGCTTAAAGAAGAGGTGAAGCAACATTTGTAAACATCCCCCTGTCCCAAATGTTTAAAAACTTGCTCAGTTTATGCTGTTTTTAACTAAATGGGCTACAAAATCCAGATTTTTTTGAAAAAAGAATTCTGATCCAAAGGATGGACTCACATGTGTTGAAATGTCATTCCTAATAATCAGAAAACAAGTCTTTTTCCAGCCTAACATCTATGTCTGATTTCCAGTAGTCATAAGTCACTAAAATCCCCAAATTCTCTGAAAAAATGCCAAAGACATGACCTGAAGGGCAACTCCAGACCTGCGCAAAGAGCTCAGCAGTTTGAACATGTGAGTTCAGATCTAGCTCATGACATCTTTGCTGACACCAATTAGGAAATTAGACTTTCTTCTTGTTTTCCTCTGAGGAAGTAAAAGGTCAGCTACATAACAACTGCAGGAGAACTAGCAGGAGTTACATTGTTCTGCTCTAAGAGGGCCCTCCAAGGAAGATAGGTGCAGGTTTTCAGAAGTAGTCACACTCATGAGTGTTTTTACTTTCTGTTTGGTAACTCGGCACACTCATTCTTATTCAGTAACCTTTCTGTCACAACATGACGACTTTACTCTTCTCTTTCTGGCGGTGACGTACCCGACGCTGACCTTGCATGACCATTTCAGACTCTTGAGTGATCACATCATTCAAAAATCACACGTACGCTTGAGCTTTACGTACAGTATATTTACTTTCAAAAACAAACAGCTCTGACCCTCTTGAGCCAACACCCATATCTAAAGGCTGTCTGACTCACTGTGTGGTACAATGTGGGAGGACAGTGACACTGATACTCATCAAAAGAGTAGTCATGTAGAGAAGAAAAGGGCTGGGTCGGTGCTTTCCTCACAATGAAAACTGCATCCAAGAATTTCACTAGTGGTGCATGAGAACCTCTTCGATGTCAAATCCACTGAATCCCAGAGTGACCAGTGGCGGTGTGATGGAGGTGTCTTCTGCTGGATGACTGTTTCGTTTGCATGCAGAACTTTGCAGTGATGACTTTGAGTGCACGTTCTGTCACCAGCTCTAAAGAGACAAAATAAGTCTGTCCATCTTCTTCAAAATAAAATTTAAAATTTTTGTTGTTTTTTAAGAGAATTCTTACAGGATGAGATATGCAGAGAGTTACGGAGAAATCGGCTTCTTTGAAAAAGTCTGTTCAATGGAAACACCACTGTAGCGCTACCTTTATGGCAAATTTAGTTTTGATTTTCTTTTGCGAAAAAGTGTAATAGAAATGTGGCCAAGGATGTTTCCAATAGGGGAGAAGAAAGCTTAAAAGAGTAAACGAGAAAGTTACAACTTTGCTGCTGTGTAACAGAAAACACTTTTAAGATATTTTTATGCGAGAATATAGTTGTGACTTCAAATTTGTGGCTGATTTATCTAGAAAGAGCCTTTTTAAAAGCTTCCTGAAACATTTAGTTCCCATAGCTTCAGAACTTTATAATACTACTCAAACACAAGAAGAATTTATATTCAACTGAATGGTGTACTTTTTTAAATACATTTTTCTGCTCCTGGAACTGTGGCTTCATCAAGTACACTATTTTTCCAATAGCAGAAAGACTAAACTGTATTATTCCATCCTCCCAAGTATAGTCTCCTGAGTTGTACTTGCCAAGTATGAACTACCAAATACACAAATCCAAATCTGATATACTTGGTATTGAGAAATTGCTTGTGTTTTGTTCCAAATATCAAACGCAACATGACCCAGAAATTACTTACCCTGCCTTTAAGAATTCATAAGCATTACATGACACTATGTAATAATCTAAAATCACTTTATTAATTTAAGTTAGGTAGAGACACTAAACATTGGAACCACATTTGCTCTGCTATGGAGCAGTCTTCGGAATATTACAAAAAGAGGCTTATGTTACACTGTCAAAAAAAAAAAAAAAAATTAAGAGGTAGAGAATTTAGGCTCATCACTGTGACTGAAGGAATGACGCCTATTGGAATGTACTGTAGCTAAAATTCAAAAACTCATCTTGGGGGAGAAAAAAAACGGGGATATAGACAATATTAAAACGTAAAATGTGGTCAGGAGACTTTTTTGGGACATTGGAGTGTTCACAACATTTAAAACATATAGAATTCACTTCAACTGGACAAATGTCAGGAGGGGGCATTTCAGAGATGGGAAGAAAATAAAAAAGCAACTGTCATTTAGCACTTCCCTCAACCACACATCTGTGTCAGGACAGCACTTTCAATTAAAGTTTACACACACACACACACACACAAAAAAAAGACAAGAGAAATATCGATTTCTCCTCAAGCAATACATTCTAAATTTGTCACATGCCGATTCAACTGTCTTACACACCTTTTATTTGAGACATTTGTTACAATGGATCGGCTGTTAAGTGAGGGACACTATTGAATCCGGAAACTCCTGTGAAGGTGAAGTCAGCCACAACGTGGCCATTAAATGCCCCATCTGGAATGCTTACACCACATCAAAATATGCTACATGTCTATAAAGTTGAGTATTTAACAAAATATAAATGGAATATGGCCAATTTTAATTGTGACACACTTTCTCCTTTTTTTTTGTGAAGCTATTCTCAAGCTTGAATAGCTGTGCAAGCTGGGCTTAAAAAGAGCCTCTGCGTGGGGAGATGTAGGGGAGTTTGAATTACACTTATACCTACGCAGAGAACACTGGTAGTGGGTAAAAAAAAAAGAAAAAAAAAAGAAAAAAGTTTACATAGAAAAAAATATCAGAAATTACAGTGCATGTCTACAAAAATAAAGTGGAAGATTACTGTTTGTACAGTAACATACTGTAGATTTCCACAATGACACTAGATAAGGCTGGTGACTACATTATGTAAATAGTTAATTACTGGATACCTTTTTGTATGATTTCAAAACTAGTGACAGTATATAGATGTTGGTTTTTTTAAAAAACAAACAAACCAAAAAAAAAGAAAAACAAATAAATCCTTTGTGTAGTACACAGCTTTCTTTGTTCCAGAGGAACAATATGGTAAACTTTTGCATTTGCTCAATGCAAGTGCACCAGTCTAGATTCAGTCTTCTCTTCTTTTCATCTTCCCCATCTTCATCCTCAGTGGTTGTTTCCTCATGCTGGCAGGTTTAAAATGCCCCTGTTGCAAACGGCATCCACTAGATCCCATTCTTGGCCTCATTGTTGTTCATTGCCTCCTTTCTCTGAGCTAGGAAAGGGTACATGCATTTGTCCGCACCGAGGAACCGATACATGCACACAATGGCCTCAAAAGGCAGGATGCTGCAAAGACAAGATGCCATAGGGATAAGATTAGCAATGCAAAATGTGTGTACAATCCAAATGGCTAAAAGGGGGAGGATATTTACTCCCAAGTTGTTTAAGGAGCATGGGACAATAAAATGAATGGAAATCAGGGTTTTTACTTATATCCAGGTATAAATATTGACTTTAAAGGTTACCCCCATTCATTGCACTCTTGCAAGCACCACTTTGTTGAATTGCAGGATTTTTCAGCACACAGGGGTTAATGAGAAATGCCCAAGCTTTCCATAAACATGCTCTGGTACAGTTTGAGAGCTGACAGAGCAGTTAAGTATGGAAAGAAGAGTGTATGCTGCTCACCTTTTCATGAAGTTAACCATGTAGACGATGCGGGGCGTACAGATCATTGGCTGGTCTGTGAGGATGGCCCTCATGGCTTGTTTTACACAGAACTCTGGCTTCAGAGGAGGCAGGAAAGGCTCAATCTCCTTCCTAAATAAAAAAAAGGAAATGTATTAGCAAGAAAAAAAAAAAAAAAATATATATATATATATATATATAACAAATGCAAGGGTTCAATAGAAAATCTTTTTGTAATGACTGAAGTCATTCAGTAACTGGAGAGGGAAAGGCTTCCAGCGAGTACATATTTTTAATTTATCCTACTGTCACCCCCCACCCCACTGTAAAGTGCTTTGCTTAGTTGATGAATGAAGTGATACTGATGGAAAAAGTCCACATGCACAATCACATTGTTAATTCCCAAAATTGAGGGGGGAGGGGCAGTTATGCCACCTGTGGACTGTAACCATCAAACAAAGTGAAGGACTATTACAGGAACAGCTTGGAGAGAGGGGTGGGGGAGGAAACCAGGTGCACCTGTTGTTGAAGTTTCCCCTGGGAAAGAAAAGGAGGCCTCTTTGTCTAAGATGAGTGTTGACTTATGGAATACAACTTGCTTTATAGTAACTGTAACAACAAACTATCAGCTGCCGCTTTGAAGTCTAAGTGGCGTTCTTTGATGCAGTTTTATAATGCAAAGATTACAAGTGACAAACTCGTCCCAGGTGCAAGAAAGCTTTTTAAAAACTTAGAATATTAGAAAGGAAAAAAAAAAGGTGCATTGAAACAGCTATAGCAGCTATTTTGTGTCAGACACTAACCTTATCCTGCAACCTTTGAACATTCCCGTGTCGACCAGGTAAGGACACACCAGAGTCATGCTGATGCCATCCTTTTCCGAGGCTTTAATCTCATGGCTCAGAGACTCATGGAACCCAATGGCACCAAACTTACTGGCGCAGTAGTCCTAAAGGGAATAAAGAGAACAGGTTAGCCCTGTAAAACCCCCTGCCGGCACCCAGGGACCAGAGAACATTATCAAACATGCCCCATGGGCTCTGAGGTCTGTCTCTCCTTGCTGTTAATGATACAGCCACAAAAAACCTGAGTGAGCTTAACCGCTGCTCTACGGTTTCATTAGCATTCTCCTCTAGTGCATCATGAGGTTGCTCTGCTAGGTGGGGACACTTTGATGTGGTTCATGGTGGAAATAATCTTTAAAAAGAAAAGAAGAACATGGGAAGCGCAAAGAGGTTTGACTGTGCACATGCTTAAAATGACATCCGAGGCATTTGAGGAATCACAATAGCTTTGTGTCTTCAAAAGGCAACATTATTGTAAGGTAATTTTTAGGCAAAAAAAGGAAATAACCATTGGATATTTTATCAGGCACTGAAGTTTAAAAAAAAAAAATACACCAAGAGAAGGCAGGCCATATCGCTTGGAAGCAACTTTGAGCTGAATACTGAGCGAAGACCAAGTTTTTCACAAAGTAGTGATGAAGATGTCTCCGTACCATGGGGAGCTGTCAGCTCATTCTGGCTCAGGGGCTAATGCCCAATAGGGGCCCCATACTCCCGCTGCTGCAGATAGAGAAGTCTATACGAGACTCCCAAAGCTCATCTGTGTTCCTTAATTTAACGGGTGGAGGGACAACTAGAGAAAGGGGGCCTAACCTCCCTGGTCTCAGTGTGCTAGCTGGCATGCCGGCAGCCATGGAGAAAAGCACTGGTTTTGGATGGTGGGAACGATGGGATGTGCATGTGTTGTTGTGTATGATACCAACCTCCACTCCAGCTGTGCTGAATAAACCAAGGGAGCTGGCAACAGTTACAATGTGACCATGATTCAGCTCCAGCATCTTGGGGAGAAACGCCTTGGTGGTCTGAGGGAAGGACAGAGGAGACAGAAGGGCAAAAGAAAGGGGAAAAAAGGGGGGGGAGGTTAGTTCACTTGCAGTTTGTCTGTGCCAATGCTCTTTGATCCTCTGCCTTCCCCCTCTCACTTTCTCCATGGAGATGTAGAGAGAGGCCTCTGAATGAGAATTCATAACTGGAAAGGAGGGGGTCCAAGCTGTGGAGGTACACTGCATTTCAAGATTTAAAAACCACAAGTTTTATCTTTTATTAATCTGGTGTGAAGAGCACATCGTTTCAGCAGTGTGAGATGCTGCAAAAACTGGTTCTTTGTTTCCCACGCAGATCTGGTGCCCGTCGTTGAGCCATGCACTAAAGAGTTGGTGACAACACCAATCGCAGCCCTCCACTCCCTCAGTATCTCCAACAACACAATTCAGCCTCTCATCTGCCCACACAGCCTTGCGCTCTGCTCGAGCAGCAGTCAGCAGGACAATACGTGCAGATGAGCGAGGTGAGCTCTGATGAAAGGATTTAACCGCAATGCCACGTGAGACACTGTGCACTTCCCCTGGTTTATTCAAAGAGACTAGTGATGTGGTGAGGAGTACATCAGAGTGTAAGAGGATTCAGTTGATTACGCTCATTCTGCCAGACAGGTGACTTTAGCTCCATCTGCATTCAGTGCCGTTCAAGTCAGTGAGTGTAATATGTGATGGCAATGGTATGAACTCCCCCACCTGGAGGTTTGCTTTGAAGACCACCACACATGGCCTGCAACACTTAAAATGTTACCAAGGTGATGAAGTTAACACCAGGGTTACCTTGGTGTCACAATACATGACAAGGTGGAATGCAAAAATTCAAGATTTGCAACCCTTTACTTTTAGTTGCTCAAAAAAGGTACTTGCTTATTGATTTGGGCTCTTGAGTTCTTTGTGAATGAAATGCAACCGTTCCATTGGTTGGAGATTGAAAGCTTGAAATGATCCAACCCACCTCCCTCATAAACATTAACAGAAGTAGAGTGGAGAGCCAGCAAGAGCTTGGTACCTATTAGTACAATCATGAAAATACTGGTAGGGAGGAAAAGCCTCATTAAAACTACACCCAAAGATTAACTGTAAGACTTACAGTGCAATCTCTGTTTAGACTCATCTTCTGTATATAGGTCTCCTTATTGTTTAGGGAAATAAACGGGAAGCAATAAGACGAACATAAACAGAAACGCTGGTGTAAGTAATAATGACTTCATCATTTTGGAGTTTCTTTTACAGCCAGGTATAAATGATCTGACTTGGCTCCAAACATCTGCACTTTTCCAGGACATAAATTTTCAACTTGCTGCAATATTCAACTCATCGAGCGCTGGGGCCCAAAGAAGGGGAAGCAAGATAACATGGAGGCCTGGGCAAATGTTGAGAAAGAAATCTTCAAGCCAGAGTGGCAGTGGATGAAGGGAAGGGAGTTGCGTGCAAATTAAGCATTACCTAAAGATATGCCGATACCAAACTTGAGCCAAAGTTTCCCACTCCCACAGAAACTTCCAGACGGCAGGGAACAGCTTGATCTGGCACATTGCTTTACATTTAGAGCCAGTACTCAAGATTTGATTTGACAGTTTTGCTGAGTGGTCTGAAATAACTGATAAGGGGGAAGATGGTTCACTCAAAAATCGACGATGGGCCTGAGCGTGACCAGCCGTTCCACATCTCTCCCACCCTGCTGGGATGTCCTGCTTCTCATGGCAGCTCTGGCATGTGGGTATGACCCCCACTGACCTCTCAGACACAAAATGTGTGAAGGCAACCAGGGGCTCGTGTCTTACATCAGAGCCGCCGTAATTGGGTCTCAACGCGCCCTTGTTCCGCTAAATTACCCGCTGACACAGCCGGGCCTCCTTGGCCCAAGTGGGGGTGTCCTGCCTGCTGCACCCCCTAATTGGTGCATGCCCCCAGGAGCATTTAAGCCACACAAAGCTTCTTGCAGCTGGGGTGTCAGGCTGCATTAGTGCTAGCGCCTGACCAACAGGAATATGAACAAAATATTGGCCTTCACGTAGGACCAGATGGCCATTTAATTGGGCTGACTTCTCCCCGGATGAGAGAAGGGAGGAGCGTGAAGAGGAAAATGAAGCACAAGAGCACAACTGATCCTGGTGCGGATCGTGGAACTTGAGTGGGCTGGGGTCGATTTTAGTGGCCATCAGGGATGATTGATGCAGGTTGTCCACTTTGTGGTGAGCAAACTCAACCCTAAGACCGGGATCCAATTGACCTAGAAACCACATGCATGAATGAAGAGGAAGTGGGTTTAATACATAACACTATGGATTCCAGCACTAATGTGTCTCCACAACTAAATGCATCTGCATGGACTACACATTCACAGAAAAATGAATAAATTAGTGTGCTAAATTTGATCTTAGCACACCAAGATCTCCATCTGTTCAAACAGTTTATAAAATGGGAGCTTATATTTATGAAATGATCCACAAATAATCAAATTTTACATAGTTCTGCCTTAAGCAGCTTGTTATATTGGCTAACCCATGTGCCATCATTTTAGGTCACTGCAGTCTTAGATTTTATTTGAATTTCAGGATATTAAGTTTTAACATGATTTGGACCAACTCTCTGGATCACCATTTGCTTATTTGTGAAGAAAATTATTCACGACTGGGATAGACTGTAGAACGTCCCTTCAAATCATGAACTACAGTCCAAATCCCACTTTTAAAGACACCAACAGGTACATGTGAGGAAAAAGCGATGGCTAGCCTTGGGGAGGGCTACAGGTGCACCAGTGCTAAGGAGGGGCCCTTAAAAAAAGCCAGTCAAGTAGGACCCTTCTGCCTGGCTGCCTCCTTTCTCTGGCTACAGCAGGAATGCGGCCTGCAGAACTTGGCTCCTGTCGCCTGGCATCTTGTCAAGCGGATCCACAGACAAGAAAGCAATTGTCAGATAAAGTGGGTCAGCAGCAGCTTACCATTACCCTCTCGCCTGTGGATGGGATGGCACTGCCTTCCTTCCTCTTTTCATTTCTTTGCACTTTTCCCGCCACGTTCAGAGCTCATGTCATGGCACAAGGGAAGTTGGGATTTCCATAGAAGGAGGGGAAAGAATTTTTGTTGTTCACAAGCCACCTGTTTGATCAACCAACTCAGCTGGTGACAATGATTTTCTTTCATGTCATTCCACTAGGTACCCACTAATCCTCAAATACAAACTCTGGCGTCACCAGCGAAATATCTGCACATCCCATGTGCCAGCATGACTCAAGAGTGAGCTGCAGACGTCACAAATGGCCAGCTGGACTAATCAAAGCATTAGACAAATTCACCCTGGCTCATAAAACCAAGAGGAAACAAGGACTGAATCATGTATGGCACTGCTGGATGAACAGAGCTAGACTCGGTGGTTCCCATGCAGCTGCACCCAGTTCCGCCAAAATCAGGAATCTAAGGGATGTGCAGAAGGAGGAGAGGAGATGTGTGGGGTCTGAGTTGGGTCGCTTTAGCAGACACCCACAACACAACACAACTGCTGTCTTTGCTTTATTCCCCAATGCAATGTCCAAAAAAATGAGAAGTTGTGCTGTTATTCCAGTTAGATTTGGTGAAACTTTTGAACTTGATCATCTTGTTCTTGGAGAGGGAAAAAAAACCCACTGAGAAACTTCATTGACTGGCTAAGAGGGTGAAAACTTTTGGAAGTTACTTCTCAGTGGCGTCACTGCAATGATCTGGCTACACAGGAAAATTTATCCCAGACCATTTGTCAGTGGTAGAAGCATCGAAATCTAATAAAGAACTTTGCAAAGCTTATTAAATTTGTATCCAAATCTAATAAAAGCTTTAAAAATAATAAAATAGAAATGGAGCGCAATTTTAAACTTGTTTTTGATGAGTCATAAACCACATATCAGCCCCTCTTAGAAAGCTGTTCAAAAGAGGAAAATACAAAAATAATAAAGAAACTAGCACCTGCATGCTGTGAGTAACCGTGCTGTGTTTGTAAGAGAGGAAAGCATACAGATCTGTTAGTCTAAGCTCTATTCATTGAGCTTATGTCGTTAATGAACCACATCCTCCATTCTGGCTGTCGCCATTCATTAAATCCTTCTTTCATCTGCAACCCCCCCTAAAGAAACCACGCTCTCCAAAGAATACTGGAGAACACAAACACAGTCCTCCATTAACAATTCCAAATCTGCCACCCAACTACTGGATCCTGACTCCAAATCCTCGATGTAAAAGCACATGGAGATAACCAGCGGAGAGGAACATGAATAGCGCATCCATTAGGGAGGAAATACACAACCTGTTTGACAACAAAAGATTTCCATGCTCAATTAGGGAGCTTCACGTAATTGTGGTTTAAATTTAAAAAAAAAAAAGGAAGAAAGAAAAAGAAAAAGCCTCAAAACACATGCCTACCTCTGTTGATAGACTGGTTAATGTGTTGTGACAAATAGAAAGATGATGCTTAACTTGAACCCATGGCACCAGATTACTTCACACTGAGCCCAAGTAAGATACTAATTATTAAAATAAATAAATAAATAAATAATAATGCGCAGTCATGACAGCTGCTCATCAGGGTGGTTGCTGTAGCCAAGTGATTAAATTTTCCAAACTAGATGAAAGAGTACTACCTTAATGCCAAACTTCCATCTTCCAAATCAGTAAGGCTCCTCTCTATGAATTTTTAATAACTCTCAAAGGCTCCAGATATAATTTTCCTCTTCCCTTTCTCCCAAAACTCACTTTCAACGCTGTGTCTTGTGTGTAGTCAAAGTGCAACTTATTCAGTGCATCTCCACATATCTTTGGAGATAAGTAAACAAAGAAAATGCCTCAGGAACAGAGCCAGGCCAAGAATCTGATATGCATCAAACCACCACCTGCCAACAAAATGCGCAGAGATGTTTCAAGGCTTAACCGACCTGCATTCAGAGCCCTGCTTCCATCACACGTCAGGCTTGTGCAGATCTGCACAGCAAAGGAGACGAGGAGGAAGCGCTGACATACCTCAAGGATCATCGCTGACTGGGGCTGCCAAAGCACCATGAAGAGGCAAGATCTATGAAGCCAAACCCACAACTGTCCTCTGGCAGAATGAAACCCATTGGAGATGAATTCTCAGTATGTAAGATAGCCATTTATGGTCATTCTGTCTCCCTTCTGGAGGCACACATGCCTACACACCTTTGAGTCTTGACTTTGGTTCTCAGGGGATAGGACTTTGAGGAGGCATGGAGTTAACGGCACAAGTAAAACTGGGGAAGGCATAACCAAACCATGCATTACAAACTGTCCTGAGTCTTTCAGCTCACCCAGAAGTGTGCGTGGCAGTTGACCACCATGGTGCGCTCGATCAGCTCATCGGGACACTCCAGGAGGTGATGGCCTGAGACCACACCTGCATTGTTGATCAGTATGTCCACCTCTCCCACCTCTCGTCGCACCTTCTCCGCTGTAGAATACACACTCTCGCGCTTTCCCACGTCACACACATAAGTGTAGACCTGAGGCTGGAAAGTGGGGACTTCCTCTACACCCCCAACAGGTCCTATGACAGAAGGAAGATGGAAACAAAGTAGTAAGCAATACAAACTTTAAGTAGAATGGGTCTGAACTGGGTATTGGGACTTATAGACCCACGTTATCAGATATAACTATAAAAGACTTAAACGCATCCAGACGTGATTTTTAATATGCATCGTTATTCACAACTTGTAAATTTGAGATTTTGTGCAATTTTCTGCGCTTGGATTCAGTTTGTTCATTGCAACTCGTGACCAATACTTTAGATTGACTGTATCCTTAAGATGCAATTCAGCACTGCAGAAACAAAGTGAAAATGAGAACGGAACACAAATCCATAAATAAAAGCTTCACTTACCGTCTTTGGGGCTGGGAGTGTCTAACTCGTGGTATATCTGCCGCACCATCTCCGCCGTTTCCTCGTTGCTTTGGCTGTTTATGTCCCATAAGACCAGGATCGCTCGTCTCCGGGCGAACTCCTTGGCGAACAGCCGCCCGAGGCCGCTTCCAGCCCCGGTGATCACGCACACCTGTCCCGCCACGCTCTTCTCCTTGGGTCGCACGACCCATTTGGCCCCGGCAGTTACAAAAGCCCAGAGCACCTTCAAGATAACCACGAAGAACTCCGCAATAATTATCATCATCTTGGCCAAGCTTTTTTTTCTTTTTTTTTTTTTAATGAAATAAAAAAAAGAAGGGGAAAAATAAAAAAAGAAAGAAAGAAAGAATGCAACGGCAGACGCGCGGGGATGTTTCTTCCTTCCAACCTGTTCGCAGCAGAAGGGAAGGCTTGCGCCGACAAAACTTGGAGGAGACCGCTAATACAGAAAAGTGGTGGGAAAGCGCACGCAAGAACCCAATTTATGAGTGAAAAGAGAGTTCAAGCACTGCTCGGTCAGAGTCCAGTTGCCACTATAGAGCACAGCTGCAGTGAGTAACGAGCGGCTACTATGAAGTGCGTCTCCAGCCCTCCCTGTCGTTGCTCCACCACTCATCTCGTCCTGATCCGCATCCCACTCCCTTTTTATTTCGTCCACCCATCAACGTTAGACCCAATGGGAGTGAGAGTTGGGCGCCTGTCAGAATGAGGTGCCAGGTCCATGATGCGCTACATTCAGATGTGATGTAAGCTCAGATATTTTAACACTAATCTGTTGCAAAAGACCAGGCTTTCTACTGTTTAAAAGCCTCGTCTCTTTGATCATATTAAAATCGACGTATTGGTAAACACTGGCGCCAAGCAGTCAGTTTTACATCAACACCTCATGTTTGTGACATATATAATATTTTTATTTTATTTTTATGTGTGAGTCGAGCACTACTGTGTTCACGGTGTTAGGAACAGGGGCGTTTCTAGCTTTTTTAAGGGCTCTATCCCCTGAAAAGTTTGAAGCCTTTGAGATGACCTGTGACAAGGCATTACCATGTTTTATGGAAAAATAGCCTAAATATGTGTATCCAAAGTTAAAATTCAAGTCGAGCATGCAAAATTAACTTAGCTATCACATATAAATTTTGTTTGCTGAGGCTAGAATGGTAAAACCAACTGAAGTAAGGGGTAAAATTCCAATAAAAAAAAAACAACTAAATTTTCCCCTTCATATAAACTTTCTGTGTTTTTCAGAGCATGATTTGCTTTGCTTTCAGTTTAAAGATTTCATTTTTTTCAGTGGATTTGGAGAAAATGTCTATGCTATGCTACCAAGCACAATGTAAATAACTATCAGATTTTTGAAAAACAAACTTCTTTTATTTGCCTATGTAATTAAATTATTCAAGCTACAAGTGTACACAGTTATTTAAAAAAAGAGAGAGAAGAGTTTCTCTCTCTGGTCAACATCAAGTTAGGAGTAGCAATTGTTAGTATTAGTGATGAACCAACCCATTGGTGTTCCTTACCCATTCCTTACTGTGAAGTCCAGGGGGCATGTTCTGTGAGATATTTCATACAGATTCACATCAAAAGTGGAATTAAGCCATTAAAGTTTTTGAATTAACACAGACACTGTGTATCTGAAGCATAATTTAAATACCTCACAGTGAAGCACTTAAATTTAGGTGGCTATAAAAAAAGATCAATATTATTCTTTAAGAGATATTTCAACTTTGTTTCATTTAAATTCAAAATTTAATTAAAAATTCTTTATTTGTCCCCAAAAGAGAATTAATTTGTTGCAGTAGTAATTTCATTGTCTTCTCAGATTAAATGTATAAGTTTAAACTACTTTGACTGACATAAGATGGGCGTGTCCCAGCAGGTTTCTTGGGCTTGTTTGGTCCAATCATTTGCAACACTCATCAGAAAACCAATGGATGAAATCATGGAGGGTTTGTTTAGTAATTATACAGTCTCTGTGTAAAACAAGAAAAAGGTTGTTTTCATTGAATCAACATTGTAAATGTCCAAGACAAAAAGTAGAGTAAGTGTGAATACGATGGAAAGGGAAAGTAAGTCACCAAGGTAGGCTACATAATCAAACAGTGATATAAAGAGATAAACAATAGAATCCCAAATACCTCTTTGAGCACATAAAGTTTTTTTTTCTTTTCTAAATAAGCTAGTACTAAATAAATACATGGGCTAAACACACAGGAATAACATCTTCTATTTTTTAAAATATTTTTTCATCGGTCTGTCACTTTGTTTACATAATTTCTGGTTGTGCAAACTCTACCAGCAACCTATTAGTTCTGCTGTGTTTAACTGGTGGGCGTGTCTGGTGGACAGGATAGACAGGGCAAGGGACAACAAAAACAAAGAGGGGACAACAAGCGATGCACCGTTAATTGCCAACAATCTAACTTCTGGATTGAAGCCAACACAGAATAAGTGAAGTTACAGTTCATCGAATGAGCACTGAGGGATAGGGTTCTAAAAGCCACTCAATATTCTTTGACTCCCATGTTACAATATCCAACTTTGCAGCAGAAATGAACATGTGTACAGCCTGGTTGGAAAAATGGTTTTGGTTTCCATAGATAGATATCACATATCCTTGACAAGACTATGGAGGGTAATTTTTTTTTTCTGCATCATGTCAGGTAAAATAATCTTAAAGTCATAAATTAATGTATTAAATAGGGGTGGGGGCTTTTGATTCACGGCCAGCTTAGCCAAGGTATAGCTATCATCACTTCCTCATCAGTTATCATTATGCAAAGCTTTGCTACACAACTTATGCTAACCCAGTGTTGGCTAAATGCAGTGGCCATTTTTGATTTCTCCACCTAAACAACATTTGAAATGTGATATTCTGCTGCAAATGTTTGTTGGCATATCCACAGTTCCTCTGGTGTTGCTCGGCTGAAGGACATGGGAACCATGGCTGATTTTGATTGACAAAAGGTGGGCAGCAGGTTTCTTGGGCCTGTTTGCTCCGATCATTTGCAACATTTGCAACATTGTGCCACACAGTAAACAAAACAAAACAAACAAAACTCTTCAGAAAACCTATGGATGAAATCATGGAGTGTTTGTTCAGTTATTATGCAGTATCTATACAACAAAAAAAAGTTTTAATTATAGCTAAGAATAAACTAAATGAACAATTAGAAAACCAGCCTGTGTCTTGTGTTTTTCAGATAACCTACCAGTAAATACACAGTAAATATACCTGATTTTATTATAAGAAATCTGCATACATTTTTGTAATAGTAAAAGAAAAGATAGACCATGTGGTGGCTAAACACTTAAGAAAAGCAAGAACAAACTTAGAACTGAGTTACATTTTAATTAATTAGATTTGTATCTTTAATAAATGCCTTTTGTGACCTAATTTGAAATAGCCTCCAGAGTATACATCATGAACGACTTACATTATATTAAGTCATTCGTATCTATTACAATGCCTGTTTTTAGAGGAAATACAGATGTTAGTTTTCTTCTACGCCACATCACATCAACCAGCGCAACCTTTACTCTGCGAACCGCTGCAGATGTTCTCCTGAACCCAATCTGAAAAGTTAGATGATAGCGACCCCTGCCGACGGAAAAATGGAATACAACTATCCCCCCCCCCCCCCCCCCCCTATAACTGGCAGATAGTAGCCCAATAGTTTTATAGATTGGAATGCTTCCATTTTTAAGTAGTGACATTCGGGATTCAGTTTCCTTAGCTTGTCACCAACTCTTTACCAAGATATCAGAGGAATCTGTAAAATTAAAATTACTTAAATATAACCTGTGTTTTAGATTTTTTCAAATTTCTTTTTCACAAAGAAACATTTAACTTCCTTAGACATTTCTTTTATTGGCAAAATGTAATTTAAAACGTTGACGTTTACTTACTTGATTTTATAGGGAAATTAAATTCAATGTGATTTTTTCTTAATCTCTTACTCTCTCTTAATCTCTTGCCTTAAAATGAAAATATTTAATTAATTGGTGCTGAAACGAATGTTTCAACAGAAAATTCGTTAAAATTTTACAGTTATATTTATGGTCACAGAATTGAATGCTTTCATTACATGACATTTCACTGACACACCTATGTCCAAACTGACTTAGAACTGAGGAATACAATCATGGCCCAGAAACAAAGTAAATCACAACGTAAAGTTCAACTACCTCTCGTACAAAAAAGTAGAAATGTAAAATTAGCGTTTTTAAATAACGGTATATTTTAATTTAAAGCAGTAAAAACATAACTGACAAAAAAAATACATTGACGTATGGCAGGCAACGTGTTTTAAACGAACCTGTTTTATGTGGAGTACTACCAGCTAAATATGCCATTTAATTTTTTTGTCTTTTATAGGACCATGTTACATAAAATTTGACACGAAAGAGAAAAGAAAAATCCATTAAGCTACAGGTCGGTCAGGCAGTTGGGAAGACATGCCGAAAAGGTCCTCAATGTTTTATGGTGCACATGCGCAAAAGAAAATTTCTCTTTCTCGGTGATCGCAATGGCGGACGCAGAGTGAGTGATTGTCTCTGTGTTAAAATCTAAGCACATCCACCAATTAAATAGCTGCAGATTAATGTTTTATCGAATAGATGAGTTACTTATCTCATTAACACTTGATAAATTGTTGTATTGCTGAGGATGATGGTGATTTACTGTTGTTATGGTCACTTTATGTACGCTATGTGTTTAGCAGCGTTACAACATGGCTGTGAAGCTCTTCTCTGGACGCTTTACAAATACGTTTTTTGTGTTTTTAAGCCAAAACAGAGATAAGGACTAAGTTAATTGGCATTGCGTTGACTTAACGGTATAGAGAGTCTCTTGTATTTGATCGAAAGAAGGTGTATTATTGTTTCGGAGAGCCGGTAAATGAAAGACCAGTAAGGTAGCACAAGATGCTGCGGTGATGGATACGTTAACCAAGGAAAGTGTTTATTTAGTAAATACTGTTGACCTGGTCCCTTCTTGGTTCCTGAGTTTATTAAAAAAAAATTGTTTCACAGAAAAAAGGTTCCGGCGGTCCCTGAGAGCCTTTTGAAAAGGCGAAAGGCCTTCGCCGCCATGAAGGCCATGCGTGTGAAGAAGATTCTGGCTGCGAAGAAGGTACTGAAGCAACATGCATCTGCAGTGTAGTGTTTTTCTTTAATAGTTGCAGTTGTCAACGGGTTGTTGGATCTTGTGCTTCTTAGACCCGCAAAGTGACCAGGAAACTGATCTACAAGAGGGCTGAGAAGTACCACCAGGAGTACAGGCAGATGTACAGGCGTGAAATCCGTATGGCTCGTATGGCTCGCAAAGTGGGAAACTACTATGTACCATCTGAGCCCAAACTGGCCTTTGTTATCAGAATCAGAGGGTGAGTAGTTACCATTATGTGGAGATGAGCATGTGCTGAGTGACATTCACATGGATTGCTATTGTTCCGATAATGGGTATTAATTATATGAAGAATCCTGCAATTATGAATTTCAGCTTAAATTTTAATGGTATTGAAGTAAATGAAACAGTTTCTGCATTCATCTGTGATTTTTTTTCTTTGCAATTCAGAGAACCTGTCATTATCATGACATTCAAAGGAAGATTTTTAAAATTGTTAGAAGTCCAACTAACCAGGACAACAGTTTTGCGGCATTTGCAACTAGATATATACTATAAATATCAATTGGCAGTCACCTCCAGTGAGTGTTAAAGGTTTTAGGTCTGAAGATAAACAGTAGGGGCTCAAATATTTTGTGAAAAGCCCTAAAGGTGTCTTAATTTAGTTTTTGTTTGTTGATTTACTAATATAAGACACCTCTTATAGTTATGAAAAATTGTCATCTTCACCTTACATGCTTGCCATAAAGCAGTGATTTACAGGCCTTGTAATTCAATTTCTAATGGGAGTGAAGTGAAAATTCCACCATGTATAGCAATCCATGTATGCTCTGTGAGTACAGTTGAGTGGTTAATGATGCATACTCTTTCCCCGACATATCGACCATGGTGATTAAGATTTCTAACCTAAGCCAATTACTTTCTGAAACCACTGTCAGTGCTACTGCAAGACTCCTTGAGTTGTATCTTTTTAGAGCACTAATTGCAGTGGATCTTTGTCTTCTAGTATCAATGGTGTCAGCCCAAAGGTCCGCAAAGTTCTGCAACTTCTTCGTCTGCGTCAGATCTTCAATGGCGTATTTGTCAAGCTGAACAAGGCTTCAATCAACATGCTCAGGATTGCAGAGCCTTACATTGCTTGGGGGTAAGGTTGATATGTAGTTTTTTTTTTTTCCAAAAGATGTCATTAATGGCTGGAATGTGGTTAATGATGCACAACTTTTTTCCCCATCGTATCGACCATGGTGAATACTTGCTGAAACTAAGCCAATTTTGTCTGAAACCACATTCCATGATGCCTGTGTGTGTGTGTATATCGATCGATAGATAGATGCAGACAGTTTGAAAAAATGTTTCCACGGTTAATCAGTAATAGACTTCAATTCAACTCATTTCATGTCATGTCATCAGATACCCCAACTTGAAGTCTGTGCGTGAGCTCATCTACAAGCGTGGCTATGGCAGGATGAGGAAACAGCGTATTGCCCTCACAGATAACGCTCTGGTGGAGAAAGCCCTTGGTATGAATATATCTTTTACTTAAATGAAGCAGTCTTTCAGAGTACTTAACATACTGGATATCAACACTAATATAAGTGTTGTTCTTTAAGTGAGACATTTTTTTAACCTTCTATTGGTCACATAGCTCTTTGTTTCCAAAATGAACAATTTAATAGTTTCAGACTGGGACTTGGCACCTGATGTGGTTAATGATGCACACTTTTTTCCCCGTCTTATCGACTGTGGTGAGAAAAAACTGAGAAACTTAGCCAGTTGAGTCTGAAACCACATGCCAGTCCAATATTTTTTTTTTAAATTTACAATGTTTTGGTCTCACTTGAACTCTACAAGGCCATCATGTTAGAAAATGAGACTTCTTCTGATCTGTTGTAGTTTTGTTGTATTAACACAAAGCTGTATTAAGATTTAAAGCCATTTTTTTTCCATCCAGAGAAAGATTCATGATGTCAAGATGCTTAACCTTTTGAAATGATGGTGTCCCAAATAGTTAAACTTGAGGCTTAAACTGCAGTGTGTGCTAATGAAACTTGTATATCAAATTGCCTTATCACACTGTAATTTATGTAAAAATTGCTGAAATTACATCTTCTCTGTAAGCAGATGTAGCTGCAGAACTTCTAAAATGATGCATCTAAAACACTTTTTCAGTCCTTGGATAAGTTATTTGTCTGAAGCTGCTACACAATGATTTTACTGTTTCACAGTGGAGAAACTTAACTTTGGAAGTGGCTGCTTAACAAGCTGTTAATACCGATTATTTTTAATCTGCAGGAAAATATGGCATCATTTGTGTTGAGGACCTCATCCATGAGATCTACACAGTTGGCAAGAATTTCAAACCTGCCAACAACTTCCTGTGGCCCTTCAAGCTGTCATCACCTCGTGGTGGTATGAACAAGAAGACCACGCACTTTGTTGAGGGAGGTGATGCTGGCAACAGGGAGGACCAGATCAACAGACTGATCCGAAGAATGAACTAAAGTAATGGTGAGTTGCAAGTCTTGAAAGTGGGCGTTAACGGTTGATTGATGTGGTTAATGATGCACATCCTTTTTTCCCCATCTTATCGACTATGGTGAAAACAAGCTGTAAATAAGCCAACTATTTCTGAAACCACATCTTGACTATAAAAGCCTCTAAGAAAAATGAAGTTGTTCTAAGCACTATGCGAATTGATATCACTCTGTGTGGTGCTGTTGACTAGATTAGGGAATTACACTGTTTCCTCAGATAAAAGAGAGCCCAAGAAACAAAAAATCAATACCACAATGTGCATGTTCACCGCTTTAATTGCTAATTTGATTAAGTAATCATGCTGTTTTTGATGTATGTCAGACAGGTATGTTTACTTGGTGGTGATGATGGGTTAAGATGCTTTTGTTCTGCTGTAGTATATGGTACCATCCTCATCTTTCACCATAAAAGCCTGCCAAAAACAGGAGTTGTTTTTTTTTATTTTATTTTATTTTTAAAATAAATCTAAATCAAGCTTTCAAATTTAATGTACAAGAAGTGTTGAGATCGGAGTTGACATCCTAAATTGACTCAGAGATACTTCTGCATTTCTTCTGTTTAAAGCTCAGAGAGTCCTCATAGGATAAGTTGCTTTTATAACACTGTCCAACATTTACTCTTGTTTGGTTTCTGGTCTGTTTTTGTTTTGTCTGTACTTTAAGTGCATTAGTTGTCTCTTCCATAATGTCCACTAGTTTAATCTCTAAGTGTAAGAATACTTTAAAGTAATGTGCAGTTGTGCAAAATGGTATGCAAATTTACTTTAAATGTCTTCTGCTGCTGCCAAGTTACAATTTTCTAACTTTTTCAAGGCATATTGTGGATGTGGAAAAGAATGAAAGTTTTGCAGAGATTCCCATTGGAGTGAATGGACCTCTAGTTGATTCGTATCCAAATGCACATTTTGTTTTGTTTTTTATTTTTTCGCCATCATTCCAAACCAATTTTGAGGGATCAAAATCCAGACAATGTAGTACAATGTCCCATCATACTAATGAATTAAAAATAGTGTCCTATACCCTCAGCAGTGGGAATAAATTTTCAAAAAAAGCTTTTATTTGAGGAAATGCTGTAATTCCACTCTGTTGTTGTGGCTTTACCCTGATTGAATTAAGTTTCTTCCTTTTATTTTTTTTTTCTCATAACAATGTCTTTTTTTCTGTCTTCCCTCCTTTTTACAGGTTTTCAAAGGACTCAAAAATGTATAATAAAAATATGGAAAAAACTTTCTTGGTCTTGCGAGTTTGTGATTGCCTCTTAAACCAAGTGACCTTTAGTTTTTTTTCTTTTATTTTTTTGGATACATACTCTAAATATATCTCATCAGTTGTCATTTTCCAGCAGCAGAATCCATTACTCTAATTAGATCCTTTTTTTTTTTTAAATCACAACTGTAAGACACAGGAATGATGTATCATATTTACATTTCAAATTTTAAAGTGATGCTTTAACATTGCACACAAACATTAAAGACTTTTTTTAACAAATTAAGAAGGGGTAAAAGTAACTGCTATAATAGTTATACTAGGGAGTGCTATGCTGTTGAGAGGCGCTTCAGTTATAAGATTGCTTTTGTAATGTAGTTCGACTGCATAAATATTTAGGTAGATGGCATGTATCTAAGAAATCCCACCTCTTGCAATACCAGCATGCAAGTTTTCCTATCAGAACAATTCAGATTAAAGATGTTAATCACTTTACCTAAAGTGATTAACAGAACTTCTGAACTAGTAGGAACAAGTTTAGGAAAATATTAAAATTCATATTTCTACTTACCTGAAGTGAAAAGGTGGAGGAATAACAGGATTTGAAAGGAAGAGCTGCTGGCGGCGTTAGAGCTTGTTTCCATGGTGACACGAGGACTGGGTAGCATTTTACTAGTGAGAGTTTAACACAACTTCTGACGGACAGCGAGACTTAACCAAGGAATAGAAGGTGGTGATTTATGTCTGTATCTAGTAAAGCGATGTCCACGGAAGGTGTTCTTACGGCTGCTCCAACATGACCTACAAGGTAAACGCATCGAGACTTACCCCTAGGACTTTGAAGTTGGAGGGGAACTCGAGTTGCAGCCTGCGCGGAGCTGATGTCTCAGAATACCAAACATTCAGCACCTTCGGGCTGGGAGCGGGTGGAGGAAGACGGGCTTTCAGTTTAAATTCAACGAAATTACCCGCAATACAACCAATTAACAGTGAGTTCGCCCACTCGATAAATGTAGTACAACTGATTAATCCGAGGAAAGCTGCTAGCTGAGGACCGCATTTCTGTTTTAGGGTCCAAGGACTCCAAAACCTTCAACGGCAGCCTCCTGGTTGAACGGTAAGATGTGTGAATCTTAGAGTCAGAAAAGTACACTTCTTCAACATAAGTTTGGAGAGAGATAAAAGTAGTAACGTTTAGCATCAGTCCACACTCATGCGGCGGGTAAGTATTCGGAAGTTGGAGTTTCCAAGGCAGCGCTTACAAATGGAACGCCCCTGAAGTCGGAATTTCAAGGCAACTCTGAAGCTGACCTTTATAGTCCGACTTCGGAAATGAACATGGCTGCAAGTCGCGTTAACAAAGTAAACCGTTAATTTTTCTGTTTATGTCAGTTATGGCTACTTTTAATTACGCTTGCAGGGCTAAATACTACAGACCGCATTGTTTTGAATTAGTATTTCTTACAATGGCCGGGATCAGCAGCGGCTGCTAGTCCAATGTTTGGAAGCTAAAGGTTTATTTCCGACTGAGTAGCTGGAACACGGTCAGTCTAGGTGTAAGGTCATTCCCGACTCCGATTTCCGACTTCCAAGGTCAACTGAATGCACCATATGGAGTATACCATTCTTTTTATATACGAGTTTTAATTATAGGCTATAAATATATTTTTGTGATTTTTTTTCTGACTCATTTTCTTTTTTTGAAAACATGGAATTGCTCTGCACATATCTCCTCTTCAATTCTCAGGTTTTCTACCGTTTTGGTCAGAAATCAGAATAACATTTAGCTATAGATTTGAATGAATCAGTGTATGTTTTTGTTATTTTTTAAATGTGCATTTTCATACCATTCCAACTTATTTAAACAAGATGCAATATATCATTGTTACATTATTTTTTAACAATGTATTATTCTATATTATTATTTGCAAAATAATGCTAGAATTTAGTCCTCTATTGTGTTTATTATAATAAAGAAATGTGTTGATCCTTATATATTTTTGACTTAAATGTATATTTACTTAATGGAAGCTGTTCATGTTATTAAAATCAGTGTGCTGATAGTTGTTGTCTTCTGTTTAATCTATATAGGACAAAGAATTTAAATAAAGATGACAGATATGAGTTAGAGAACGGTGGCCCAGGGAGACAGATCTTCGGGACAGATTTTCTTTTTGATCTGACACGTAAGGATGACTCATTCATCATTGCTATGCCATACATAAGTTCCTTTGCCTTCTCACACTCAAAAATGCCATGAACTTGAGGCTTGTAGCCAGAATGTAAGCTGACTGCCACAAGGTGGAGCAGTCATCATGCCAAATAAGCACAGGTCCAGATCATTTAAATATGACTTTACCAGTGGCTGCCATATTTTATTTGACAACTGTTTCCTTCATTTCAGATTTAATGGAAGACTAACTTTTGTTGTTTTGATTAGGTATGCGGTTAGAGAGGAACAGAGCTGTGATCCCTCCACTGTCAAGAGACGCCCATGTGTACAGGCCTACTTACCTGCATCCTTTTAGCTTCTCCAAGGACCTTTCCCATGGCCACGCAGGGGAATCATTAGCTCTGGGGTAACCAGTAGAGAAACATAACCACACTGGATGTGACTGTATTTTTGTGTATATGTCTACAAACTGGAACAATTGCAGTAATCACACTGAGGCACTCTGTCTTATTTGACAAATTACAAGTATGTGAACAACGAAAACACTATCCAGATATAATTACTACAAAGAAATGCACTTAGACATGTTTTCAACAACTCTAAATTCTTGTAAGTTATAATGTCTTTATAATGACAGGTATCTTCGAGCTTAAAGTAATCCAGAAAGGCATCAAACACAGTGTTTATTTTAACCTCCATGTATGCACCGCTACGTTTCACGTAGTTTATAATGTTTTTATTTCTGTTTCCCTGTTACCCTGGAAGATACAACAACCCAGGCATCATATTACCCCCCGCTTTAGTCCTTACTGGCAGAAACAGCTTGTCAATAGAGAACTGCAAGCTCAGCAGGTATTTTTGTCTTTCCAAACTAATTCTGACAGCATCAATCAAGAGATCTTTCAGTTATGTCTAAATGAGATCCATGCCACCTCTTCTCTCCATCTGTTCTGCAGACCTAGGGTGAACTGTCTTAATGACAACCCAATGACTATTAAGGACAATCAAAAATGTGAGTCACTTGAACAATTTGACTAACAGTTATCCTTTTTTTCTCTTTTTTAAACAAACAAAATGTAATCAAATAATAAAAATCAGTACAGACTATGAAAGACTAATACAAATACTTTCATTTCAGTGCATGTATCACAGTTTGGTCATGTCTCTCCCTCTGACATCCTTTTGCTTGCCCCCATGCAGGGTGGTCCTATCCAGATCCTATTGCTGGAGCACCTTCTTCTTTTATCCATCGAGTGTTGGAGCTGTCCTCTTTGGAGGGGGAGACAGTTAAACAAGAGAAGCTGAAGAAAATTAAGAAATGTAAAAAACCTCCATCCTGACCATCACCTGTTTCCACGTCACAGAGGTCCAGGATAAAAACATGAGTCTGTGCCAACCACTGAACAAAATAAATCATTTGGGACACCCAGGTTATTTCAGCACTATGTTCTGATTGCATTCTGGGATTCCTGACTCCTCATGCTTTGGTGATTACATTTAGTATTGACTCTGGTAAATTGCAGAATTCGTCCATGTCAATACATATTGATGATGACTAGTAAGTAAATATCTTCTTGTCTGTCGTCTAGATGTGAATAGTTTTTCTCGACATCCACATGAATATATCTTATTCATCTTTTTTAATAGTTTGTAATGTCTTACGTATCTTTATGACCTCTAGACCAGCCTTAGTATTAATATGCACCAGTTTTAGACATTTGAAATACATATATGTGCATAGCGCATTAGCTTATCAAAACCCTTATTATCCATTGCCAAATGTCTTCCTGAAATGAAATATATTTATTTTTGCTTTTCTGATTTTTCCCTACCCCTATTTTAGTCCAACCCAGGCAAATAAAGGTAATTTCATGCACATACAGTACACACTAAACAACCAGCACAACATTCGGAGCGACTTAAAGGTTACAATGAAACATAATCCACATTCCATGTCTACAAAACAGATATCAAAATGTGCCTTCAGATCCCAGAATGTGGTACTTTCCCACATATTACATTGTTTAGCTGCTGCATGGAGGCCTGCTGCTGTCTCTGAATGGTTTTGTTCATTGTATTTGACAAAGACAGCAGTCATGCCAGCTGAATTTTTGTTTAGAGAGAAATAAGAGCTTGTTTTGTGCTCCCTTTTTCAAGTATGTGATAATTGATTTGGACGTTCATCAAAAATTATTTCAATTGTCTAAAAGTCAGCCCCAAAACAATGCTTTTATTGAGCACATGGGTCATTTGTGTCCGTAATATGGTGGTGTAAAAAGCTTAGATACTAGAGTTCACTCACTGCGCTGTCTGTAGAGAAGACAAAAAAAGAAAAGAAAAACTAGCCTGACTGTAGTGTATGGTACAGTTGCTCACACAAATTATCAGAGAAGACAAGGATATCTTCATTAAACTTAAGAAGAGAGTATTGGATATTTATGTTTCACGACAAAAGCATTGCAAGGTTTTACTCTCACCACCTGGTGTGACCTGTCTTGTTCTTTAGGTCACTGTCATGCTCCATGACTCACATTCTCCTGAAATTAAGCTCAGAGGCAGTTGTCCTGACATTTTTCCATTTTTCTAGAACTAATTAGTATGATTCACTCTTCAAATGATCTTTTTCAGATACAGGAAACAGGGTCCAAACCATGATACTACCACCACCGTGTTTCACACATAGGATAATGCAGCAATTTCATGTCTTTGAATTTAACACCTCATCTTAATCTAATAGTTCAATTAAAAAAAAAACACATAAAAAAACAACTCTGCAGCTCTTTGGCTGTTCTGCACAATCTCTAGGAAAATCTAGATGATTAGAGCTGTTGCTTTGATGAGTTATGCCTTCCATTTTTCCGGCTTACTATCTACATAACTTGTTTGGTGGACTCATGAAGCCTAACTTGGCCGGTGTGAGAGACACTTTCAGGTAATTAGAAGTTACCATAGATTTCTTTGTGACCATGCAAAACTATTACAGCTTGGTTGCTCATGGAGCATCTTTATTCACCTTTGTACACAATCTTTCTTGATTCGTCCAATTCCAAACTGTCTGGGTTTTTTTTTTTTTTTTGTTTCTTTGTTTTTAGGTTTTATAGGCTTTAGCAGCAAGGATCACATATAAATAAATAAAAGACCAACTTTAATACATTTTTTTTCTTCCTTTAGTTTGTTTTTTTAACCCACTTTTAGGAATTGTGTGAAAATCTGCCTTTTGAATTCATACTTATGGAAAAAAAATCAAAATGCCTTTCAACTGATAAACAAAATATGCCGCTGCAGGTCAGAGCGGGACGTGGAGACAGCAAGACGTCCACTTTTAGGTTTACATGTGATAGTGTTGAGCACTACGTCACCTGATTAAACAAGTTAGATAGAAAAGATATCTGACAAAGAGTGAAAATACTGGCAGGATTCATAAAAGATCAAAGATATCTTATTCACCACTGTTCCATTTGCAAATGTTCCTATCCACGAAGTTTGATTTCAGAGAGAGTATTCTGAAGCTCCCTATTAAACACAAATGAGATGTTGTCAAACGTCAGGCTGGGTTCGTGTCCCTCTCTCTCTGGGGGTAGTGAGGTGTGGATTTCAGGGTCACACACTGACCTAGAAACACAGAGGCATTCCCTTATTCACGCAAAGTGAAGGGACTGTATTCATGCTCAAACGAAGGCCGTGTCTCTCTCTTATTGCAGGGCTTTTACTGTCCCTTTCAAGTGTAGTGAAATAAAATGACCTGGAACAAACAGTCAACAATGAGGTCTTTAATAAGAGCTGTCCACAAGTGGTTTACCGTTTCAATGTAGCTCCACTAAAGTCTTTAACTGCTGAGAACTAAAGTATAGTGGTCATTTAAATCAAGGAGGTTAGTTCTTTATTGATTGTAAAGCTAGTAATGTTAATAATAAAAAAAGTACCTATTGTGATGCAAATAAACATCTAGGCATCTATTCAATAATATCACTTTGTCTGCCATGTATCTTTGCTGAAATTGGTAAGCAACCTTTTTTTTTTTTAACTGCAGGATCTGTAAGGACCCAGCTGCTGTGGTTAGGACAAGCTCCACCAGGTTGTGTTACTGTTTCACCTGACTTGATATTTTGCCAGTAGACTCTATCAGCAGGGATCAGAGAATGTGGCCCGTCTGCCAAATTATAACTTTGCCAGCGCCTCAAATAAAACATAGCCTAAATATGTTTGAGCTGGTATGAGAAGAAAAGAGCCAGCTTGGGTCTTTGAACCGTGAGGTCACGGCTTTATTACATTAAAAAAATGTGGATCACGTGTTATTTGGTATGCACATGGAGGGATTGAGTGTCAGCGAATTGTGGGGGTTTAAATACTCTGTAAGATCTGTGAGGAAAATTGCTGCAGCACGTTTAGAAGGTTTTTGATAAGAGGTTTGTTTGCTCTCTTGCAGCGAGGATGATAAGTGTAGCGTGTCAGGTTACCAAATCCACTTAATAGCACCTTCAAAGCTACTTAATTAACACGATGTATCTCTTTTGTCATTGCTAATCCTAACAAAACCCGAAGTGTAAAAACAGCAACTGCTCTGAGAAGTTGCTAGGAAACCAGGAAAAATATCGCAGGAAGTGGCCTCCAAAGAAGCAGCCTGGCACCTGAAACAGGGAACAGTTGTAACAAAGAATATAATATGGTTTGTTTGTAATCGCATAGAGTAAGCAGACGGATTAGTGCAGCAGAAGAGACACAATGTGTTCATTAGAAAGCTTTACAGGCACAGCTAAATGAATTTTGTTACCATTTCATGAAGCCAGATTATCTTTCTCTGATGAAAGTTGAAGGGGAAATATTATTTTCCTAATTTAAAGTTAAATAAATCCAATTTTAGAGTGAATTAAAGTATCCCAAAAGATCCGAGCTGTCTTTCCCAAATTACAGCTGAGCCCTTTTTAGATTGGTGCCAAATTAATTCACTGAAAACCTATCTGAAAAGTGTCATAAAATGAAATCTCAGCAAAACGGCATTTTTATCACAACATAAAATATTACAAAATTAGAAAACAAACCATCTAAGCAAACCTGATAAACAGGATTTATTGAGTACTGTTTTGGCTGCAATGATGATACGTTCTAGAGGAAAAAGTTCACAGAGTGGGCGGGACTGTGGCTTGGTGGTTAGCACCAGGAACCTTCTTGCTTGGTGGTTAGCACCAGGAACCTTCTTGCTTGGTGGTTAGCACTAGGAACCTTCTTGCTTGGTGGTTAGCACCAGGAACCTATTGCCTCCCAACAAGAAGGTTCCTGGTTGGACACCTGACATGAATTTGTGCTTGTGGTAGCAGGAGTCCATAAGTCCAACAACCTTCAGATGTATTCGTGATTCTAAATTGAATCTAAAATGGCTATTTCTGCATATATATGATGGACTGGCGACCTTGAAGCTTCTGCCTTTGTCTAAAGACAGTTAGGATAGGCTCCAGCTGACCCTGGTAACCCTAAATAAAAATAAGCGGGTATAGATAATGGATGGAAGTCTGCAGAATTCCAATAGCTGCACAGCAGTGAGTCACTGCACTAAAAACCGAGAGATTAGTTGTTACGTCATCATCACACTTTTCAGCTACGGTAGAACTGATGTATGTATTCATAATATCACACAGCCCATCCTATTTTTTATAGTTATCCTTAACAAAACAAGTTTACCTGGTGTGCTTCATTTTTGAAAAGAGTTACAGTGTTCAAACAGTTATTAGAGGGAACAACCCGCATGTGGCAACAGGAAGTGTTCTTGGGTCATCCAGTCGCAGGGCAGAGGGGTCAGATCTTTGCTATCATATGAACACAGCAGAGCCCCAAACTATATTAAATATTTGGCAACATAACTTATTGGGAAACAAGTTTTATTAGTATCTATATTTTCTGTCCCAAAAGTCAAGATCACAAAAAAAAGAGAAAATGATTTATCTTTTTGGCTTGTTTTTATATAAACGATATTATATCCACCACGAGACATTTAATGCTTACAAAAAGAGAAGAAGTTTAATTGGCAGCCCTTTATGCTTTTGCATTTTGAGATTTTTATATACTTTGCCCTTGGTATAGCAACACACACACTCAGTAGTCTCCAGGCCTGACCTTTCCACTGTTCTACGACTTTTCATGAAATGATTTATGAAATCTGCCACGGTAGATGCGCCCTGTCTCCCCCAGTCATCATCATTACCTGAAGTCGCATCTCTCACCGAGGCAGGGGTCACTCTTGCCCGCCGCCCACACATCTTGCCTCATCTACCTGCCACAGCTAATGTTCGCATTGATTTACATGCATATGGAACTGTATGCCAAGAGAGGTGACTTATGATTGGACAATTATCAGTCATGATGTCAGGTTCAAGCGAGGGGACGACTTTAATCAATATCACTGTCTTTGTTGTCATTGTACTGGCACTGCTTCAAGGCCGGCCAGCCAGTGGAGCCACTACCAGAGTGTTATCAGTCCTCTCTGCTGCTTGGATCCTCGAAAGGTGTGTTATCATCCATAAGTAGTAATGAGCTGTAATAAATGGAGCTTCACTGCAAGGATGTACTAGACGTATGATTAGAGTAGATATTGCTGTAAGTGAGAGGTGACGACCAAGTCTTCTTGAGAGTTATAATGCAAGTCTATACCTCGCATATTTGACTGCAAATATGAAACTTTTGTTTTGAGAGAAAATTCTCCGTATTTCTTGAGAACATTTTCAGTAATTTTTCCAATTGATTTTCCTGTACAGTATCACATATCTGTTTCCTAGTTCAACATCTAAAAAACAAACCCAAAAAACTTTGCTTTGATGTCTCAAGCGAACACCCAGGCTTTCAACTCCTTAAATAATGACTCATGCACTCACCAGGGCACATCATTTGCAAACAAAAAGAAACAATGTCAGTGCACTGATGAAAGCAGTATATTTGGATATGCAAAGACAGTGTAAGTCACTCACATGCACACAGAATCTCCCAATTACAGATACAGCTGGGTTAACAAACATAGGCTTCCATTCATGACTGCACTAATAAGGATAGGATGAACTTACTCTCAAATGAAGTATTCTGTTAGGTTAAAAACTGTGTCATATTTCACAAGGGTGTTATCTCACTCAGAGCTCAGTCTTTCATGAAAAAGGTGGATGTTTTTTTAATGAGATGTTTTGAAACTATAGCAACGAGGCCAGGTCTTGGCGACAGCCACAGTTTGCCTTTCCCATATAGGTGTCATAAAGCCAGGGGTCACCCTAGTGCATGAAGTGGATGCACACCCATTCCTAACTAAATCTAGTCAGTCTCTCTGTCTCCTCCTAACGCTCTTCTCATACATATTTATCAAACACACTCTTCTATGTGCATGTAACTGGCCTCAATTCAGTCTCTGGCAAGTTATAAACTACAGTCACAAATGATTACTGTTCATCTTGAGATACATTACCATGGACTTTATCTCTTTTTTTCTCCCTCTCGCATACACTAAGATGCTCGAGCAGGGTGTGTTATAATTGGAAGGCTACGGGGTCCACCTGACTGTGTCAGATGTAAAATCCACATGCTTTGATGTGCACTTCAGATGTGGTGAAGGCACAGCAAACTTCTGCAGCTGTAGGTTTCGCATCAGTGAACAGATCATATAAGCTCCGTGACTCAACTGAAGCATGTGTATGAATATACCGTAAGTTTAGTATTTCTAAACTGACACATGCAAGCTATTAGGTTCCTCTTAATGTGGCTGGATTAAGTAAAATACAATTTAGTAGTTAAGATCAAAATCCTTTTAGTACTAAAAAAAAACCAAAACTACTTTTGAGGTCTGTTGGGTTAAACCTGCTAAAACTTTAGACACAGAATCAGACACATGACCTCTTTTGATGTTTCTGCTGATGATCATGGTGAAGATGAAAGTTATTACTGTCGTTTCACTTACCTGCTCCATCACAAGAAAAACTACCCTAAAAGACCACTCTTTTATAGAGATTATTAGCAACGCTGTCTCCTTCCATAGTAACATGACAATCCTCCCTGCAGGTGCATTATAACGTTTTCTTTTTCTTTCTTTTTTTTTTTTTACCTGTGCCCTCTATTTCAATCTAAAATACATGTAGAGTACTTGCAAAGCTTTTTCTCTTAGCAAGCTGAGATTTTGTCATAAAGTGAAAAAGCAAAAAGTGCCATGTGATGTTTATCAACATTTACTAGACTTCTTCAGATAACACAGACATGCTTTCTCATTTATACATTTTAATTTAATAAGAAGTTGAAAAATCATGCTAGTCATCTGTTAAGCACATAACCAGCTCTATACTACAGAGATTAAATAATGAACTACACTAGGTGTCTAATACTTTATTGAATTATAGCTTTTCTGATGAAATGGCCATCTACCAGTTAACTCCACTATTTTGTATGTCAAGAGAAATTAAGGTCATTCTGTGATTTACATAGTTTTAAGCACATTGGAGCTCCTGCTCAAGGGCCTCAGTATACAGTAAATCAGTATAATCTGGATGTGGATCCTTCAAGACAGTTTTGAAGCTAGTCTGACGTTACCCAACCCTGGTTAATCAAAAAAAAAAAAAAAAAAAGACAAATGGGTAAAATGAACAAGGCTGCTCTGAGCATTTATATAATTTTATCTGATGATGTACATAAAAACAGAAAATCACCTGCTGTACAGTTGGTATGAATGTAAAATAAATCCGTGGATACAAAAAAGTAATTTTTGTACCAGACTGTGAGAGTCCAGTACAAATAAATATATTTATTTCTGCTGCAAAGCTGGACAGAGTATTAATATGGGGGTCAATGGAGATCGACTCACTTTTGGAGTTGACACCTAGTGGTTAGTTCAGGAACTGCACCCTACGTACTTTTAATAAGAATAATAATTTATATATA
>JAOWBL010000013.1:7250823-7284234 GCA_028564865.1 Zenarchopterus dispar
TATATATATATATATATATATATCCCTGTTTAAGCTGTAGTATAAATTACATTTAAAAGTGGATCATTTTGATGTCATTTCCTTAATGCAGTGATGTTCTCAGTACCTGTGTCATGTTATTAGTTTAGCAACTTCACAAAAAACACATAGCTAACAGTTTTAATTGCTAAGTATGTTAGAAGCTCTTGGAAGAAATATGTATTTGAACAGAATTAGACCAGTGGTTTTCCAGTTGTAGTACTTATGTGAAACCAAGCTAACTGACCACCAAGTCTAATTTATCTGTTTCACCAAAAATGCTATACATCTTAAAAATAATAATAAAAAAAGTCAGAGAAAACATACAAAAATAAAAACTAGTATATTTCTACTGTGCCAACGTGAAATGTAAGGAGAAAAAAAACCAACGAGGTGAGAACTACAGGGTAGCTTTGGCTTAGGCCTGCTGGCACAATTGACTGGAGACTTGCCAAATGCAGACATTCCTCCCTTTCTTTCGAGATTCAGAGACCTGAATTGGATGAGAGCAAGGCTGGACTGGAATCAGGGTCAGATTTATTTAAGTGAACGGATAATAACAAAAAAACAAACAAACAAGTAAATAATACTCAGATGGGTGGGAGAGAGGCGAGAGAGAGAGAAAAAACAAGTAGGAGTGAAAAAACCTTCCCCCTCCCTGTCTCACCTCCTCCTCCCAAGTGTAATGACCGGAGGGAGGTGCTCAGCTCGTAACGGGAAGAAAGACTCTACTTCTGAGGAGAAGGTGAGCACGGACCACACGAGACATGGAAGTATGATCAATGCTGGAAGTTTGAGATATTCTGAACTTTTTTTTTTTTTTCAGAGCAGTTTTTGGAGGGAAATACTGTAGAAAGGACTGGACACAGAAGACACAGAGTCAGGTCATAAGGGCTCTTGTGGTGGAGCTCGGGCTGGTATTCTAACCTCTTGCTCTCAAGATCATAACCATGACTAGACAAAAGTAGAAATAAACCCATTTGAAGGAGAAGGGTGTCAAGTCACATTATTTTCTTTACTTCAGAGGTGGACTCTCCCTCATGATGGGCTCTGCTGAGCTCGTTTGTTGGATGCTGGTGGTGTCTACTCTTGGACACAACCGCCCGGTGACTGGGGGTTGCTCAGGAAAGTGCTGCCGGGGTAGAGACTTGAGCTGTTCAAGCACTGACTGGAGGATGGACCGTGTGTTCGGGACGTGCTACTGCGACGAGGGATGTGACAAAACCAAGGACTGCTGCTTTGACTACTTCACAGAGTGTCCAGGTGAGGGATGAATGGAGGAGCTGCTCTGAATGAACACACACACACACCCCTCGCAGAGGGGCAACTGTTTAAGACATGCCTTCACTTTTTGACACTACTTTGAGGTCCTGATTAACAAAGATTATCTCGTGAATCTATTAGACAAGAGATAGAAAAGTTATTATCAGCATCTAGTCATTTCTGGGGCTGCTAATGACACACTTATAATAATAATGAGACTGGGCACTTTTACAAACATGTAAAACAGCACATTTATCTTCAATCCTCTCAGACCCTGTATTGTATTGTTTTGTATTGTATTATTCACCTACTTTGTCTTCCATTCAAGACAAAAATGCATTAATCCACAAACCAAATGACCAAGCCAGATATGTTCCCAGCCCCATTTCAGTGGACCGACCCACATAATGGAATTAGTACAAATATTTGAAGAATGCGTTTCTGTCAATCAGTTGTAGCAATTACTGTTCTGGTCAAACAAGCCAAGTGTGATTAATATGCATCATAGGTCGGTAGCCACCAAATCCGCATGCTTAATACATCAAAGTTTTAACACGGAGCTCGGAGAGCAACTGAGAAGAAAAATCACAGGACTTGCTTTCCGATGAGCTGCTCACTCCAATCCACATGCCACAATCAGTGCTTCGTTGAGTTAAAGCTATTTTTCTGGACATGTAGTTTTGTTACACTATTTCGCATTGAAATATATAATTATGCAGTCTACAGAAGAAGTTAGAGTCCACCTGTTGTTGGAAAGCTCTGTGAAAAACTAACAATTCATTGTTACAGTAATTTAAAAAGAAAGTACAACCTTTTTTTTAACCTGGTTCTTACCGAGTCATGTTAGTACAGCCTCAGATGGACAAAATATGACGTAGTGTGCTATATGGTATATTTTCTAAAAGCCAAAATGCAGAAGCAGTGTGGAAATTCCAAGGACACACTAACTGCTTCTCCGGGCATGAAGAGGGTACGTAGCAACCAGGTACTACTAGTGAAATGCTCTTGACTAGCTGATAAGCTGGTGTGACTAGCATTACAAAAAGGTAAAAATGTTAAAAGTCCCCTTTGAAAACATTGAGGGGTGTGTTAATCAGTGCAGAGAAGTCTGAGACATGAGCAGTGATCTTAGACAAGCAGTTGTTGCTGTATATCACTCTGGGATGAGTTATAAGTTTATTTTCAGACAACTTTGAACTAATTATTGTACGCTACGATTTTACAAGTAGAAAACCTTCAGCATAACTGACAAACTTCCCAGGAGATATCTCAGCAAGTTCATGCCAAAATCAGACCATATAAAGCTAAGAGAAAACCCCAGAATTTAAATGACACATCAGACTCTGAGGATCTTGGGAAGCATCTTCTGTGTGACTCTTGTTAAATCAGAGTCAAAGATTTGCCCTACCCACTTCGAGGGACCAGCACCTTGGAAATCTGAATGGCTCACTCAATAAAATGTTTAGACTGAAACGATAAAGTGACTGAGTTGTGTTATGTTGGGATTTTTGTGTTGATATTCTCTTCAAACACCCATACATGATGTCAAACTGAGATTTTACTTTTCTTAATATGTATCATTTAAGTTTGGAAAATTGCATCCAATCATCAATGTGTTTTGGTAAGACAAAGCGTGGACGTTTGACCATACTGGACAATGAAATTCAAATCAACACAACTGCCAACTGTCAAGCACGGTGGTGGACAGGTGATAATTTGGGCTTGGTACACAGCCACAGCCCCAGGGGCGAACCATGAACTCCTGTAAATATAAAAATATTTTTAACTCCATCATGAGGTTATATTTGCAACTAAACCTAGACTGATACTGGATCATGCAATACTACAATGATGGACATGGAAAAATCTACAACTGATTGAAAAAGACAGGTGTTGTAATGGTCCAGTCAATGTCAGGAGCTCAACGTAATTACAAATTTGCTGTGGTGGGATCTTGAAGCAGTGCACATAAACAAATATCAGACATAGCAAAGACAAACACTGATATTCAAACGAAAAAGAGCTGAAATTCGCTTGCTTTCTCTCTTTTTCAGGAGTCATTGCTTCAACAGCTGATATCTTGTAATATTATTTCTTCCATACTTTGGGCACTAATTTCCAGCACAGGACTGCACTGTAAGCAGCTGGAGCTTTTGGAGTGGCTGTGCCAACCCCTGCCAGCCGTCTGTAAGAGGCCGGGTCCGTCACGTAGAGCAGCAGCCCGTGAACAGCGGCAAGCCCTGTCCCAGCCTGGAGGAAAGAGCTGGTTGCATGGAGCACAGAGACCACCAGGGAAGCCAGTGTGGACGCAGCTCTGGTACCCAAACATCAATATTCCCTACTGCTATTTAATCTGCATCTGATTTTGTTTCATCACAAGTACTTTATTTCCCTGGCTCTTCTTATTTGCAATCTCTTAATGGGCTATTCCTCAACCAGTTGGGAGAAATTGTGAATTGATTTCTCTTATAAGGACCTGCATTCATCACCAGCATGGAGTTTGGCAAGGGGAGGCCCAAGTATGACAGCTATGGAAACCCCCTGCACCATGGGTAGGTTTCATATCCAACTCCCTTTAAAGCCTTCTAGTTTCAAAATGGACATATCCTCAGGCAACTGAATTTAAAAGATGACAAATCCCCCCCAAAAAATGCCACCAGTGATTAAATGTCATTTTTATAATATGCAGTGTAACCCAAGTACTTGGAGAAGAATCCTCTCTCATCTGTCTAATCTCTGTTGCCTTTTGGTCTTCACTCCCAACATGAAAGCATTTCCTGACTTCCATCACTTCACCCGTTCTCCTCCCAGGTTCTGCATGGAATTCAAGCTGGAGTCACGGACACCCCACTGTTTAGCCGAGAACCAGCCACACACACTGTGGACACGGTACATAGCAGAAGGCTTTAAAGTTTGTGTGGCATGTGAACCTCCCGCCATGCAAAACAGTAGCAGCAGTTGCCACGGAGATGGACAGGAATCAGACAAGTATGAAATTATTAAACACTGAATGTGTATTTTTTTTCAGCATCATTGAAAGGGGACATAGATTACAAAAAAATAAATAAATAAAAAAAGGGGGGGGGCATAGTACATCTCTAACACTAAAGATATGCAGGACTCATGTATAATGTATGAATTATTTGCCTTAAGCAAGTTAATCTATGTCAAAATCCTACACTGCACAGAAATGAAAATGCAAAACAACACATATAGTGGTTTGACATTAATGCAGTGTAACTGTGTTGTAGTGAAGCTGTGCTGCACTGGCAGGCGGTGGGGAACCCTTGGTGCAGCGGGACATGGAAGAAGGTCCAGAAGACGCAGCAGTGCACCTGTCCACCACAACACAGCTTTGTCTTCATCTGACTGTAAGAAACTTCAGTCTACAGGTCACAAAAGTAGCAGCCCCCCCCCAAAAAAAAAATCAGATGCCACCACAGCACAGGATATCAAATGTAACACTTCAAACATTATAGATTGAAATTTTAACAAACCGCAAACTGATTTAAAAGCATATCTATACTTGACAAATGTATTCATATTTCAACTCTTAAACCAGACACCATTCACTATTTTACATATGAAGCATCTATGCACTTGATTTTATGCATTTTTTATTGCAACACAAAACTATTTAATGCCTTTTTCTCATAAAGACACAACATCAAATTACAGGTACATGTAATTATATATATATATACATATGGAGAGAGAGAGAGAGATAGAGAGAGACATATACATATATACACATACACACATTTATATACAGTACATATATACAGATATATACATACACTTACACACACCACACACACACACACACTTACAGCATAGCATAGAGCACCATCTGGTGGTAAGACTTTTGTTTCAAATAAGATTCACCAATAGCCCGGCCTGGTGGGGTGGTGGTGGTGGGTGGAGCTGCATGAACTTTTCAGTTGACTTGATGTGACCTCAATAAAACTCTCCAGCGGTCCTTAAGCATGGTGCCAGTGCGTCCTTCAAAGTCAAAATCCTGTAAAATTCGAGCCCACTTTCCCGGGCCGTAGCGTTTAACACCTTCCTTGAGGTATTCGTCTTGCTCCCACGTCCATTTCTAAACAACATAAAGCATAAACTCCGTATTTTCTGCAGTTTCAGGAATTCAATTTTTGCATTTGACATGAGATTACACAGACACGACACAGAATGTTGAGCCAAGTCAAACTCACCCTTCGCGGTTTTCTTGTTTTTTGTACTCTGGGTGTTTCCGATGACTTCCTGGACAACATGTGAGATAACTCTGATGGAGGGAGAATTAAATATTTTGAGCTTTGTATCATGCTAATAAATTTGTGCTGGGAATCTTATTACAGAAATTTGAGACGTACCAGCTTTGGAAAGTCGTCCGAGAGTAACGCGAGGGTTGTCGATGGTTATACGAGCCTTGTCAACGGTTACAGGTTGCCATACATTAGAGATTTTAGTAGATAATAACTTCCGTTTTGCTCTGTAAATGTAAATATTTGTTGACGTAAATATCAACTGTCAGTTCGATTAACTTCTGTTTTCACCCAAACAAAACAGCAAAAGCCAAAACACAAGTTCTTGTTGAAAAGACATATAACCACAACATACTGAACTGTGTAGTTTTCAATAAATAACATGGGAACAAAACGACTGATCTTACTTTGCGTTCGTCTGCTTTGATTCATTTAGTGCTTCTGAGACTGATGTCTCCTCTGACACAGCCTCCTCCAGTTTCTCAAAGTTTTTGGAGGTCTGGACCATCTTTGTAGCTTTCTGATACAGCAACAGATGTAAGCACAGTCAGTCAGATATCAATAAGTATACCCGTAAACAGAGGTTTAAACACACGGATCGTGGACAAAAACAGGATGGCAATGTTGAGCTTTCCAGGATAGAATGATGAAACAGAATACATCAACAAATGTATTTTTTCAGGAAAATATATAAGGAAAAAGAAAATATGTGGTGCACTGATTTAAAGGTAATCCTCTTCCTTCATTTTTTAAAACTCATTAGAAATATATACATTTTCCCCAAATTGTACCGTGTATTAGTCCATCATGATCAGTAAGAGGAAATCAAGAATGAATAAATAAATGAATGACACAGCCAAACAGCTGCAGATATTAGATATGAAACTGTTGGCTGTGGGTATCTTGTTACTTTCCCCTCTTTTGGATCTTCCTCTGCCACACAAACCAGTACCTATCCTATTTCACCATATTCTTTTTGGTCTTCCCATTTTTCTCATGCCTGGCAGCATCCTTCGACCAACATATTCACCTCTTTGTGTGTTCAAACCATCTTAATCTAGCCCCTCTTGCATCTACAAGATATCCAACCCTGAATTTCCTCTGATGTGTTAGTTTTTAATCCTACCCATCCTTGTCTCTGAACCTTTCCCCTTAATCTTGCTGCTATTCTTCTATCACACATTCTATTAGTTTGTAATTTTGTTAATTTAATTTCTGTGAGCATTATAGCTGTGAACAAAACTAATGAATCTTGTTTTTAAAATACTATTTCAAGTCTAAACTCCCTGAGCTAACTGGCTTTTGGGCAACATCTTCATGATTTTTTTCTGCACTAGTGAAACCGTTGGGTCCAACACTGCTAAATGAAGCAGTTTGTCCTTCCAACTAACTTAATGACAAAACTAACTAAAGTCACATCAGCACCTTTGTGTGGTAGAACAGCTAACAATGCTTTTCACCCTATTTTGGACCAAACCATGCACATCCTTGGATAAAAAAATAGTTTCAACCATGATATACAGGAAAAATGTCCTGTAAAAAAACAAAAACAAACCCAAATTGATTGTAAATCTGAAATGGATATGGTTCTGTTCTCTGCATCTTCTGAGTCAGCTACACCAAAGCTTCACATATATCAGCATGTTCTTAGTGTTTAGAACATTGAACAGGTGAAAAAAAAAAAACCTGTGTTCTTTTTTTGCTCCTTGTCTTCCTTCTTAAAAGTGGAACCATTCTCTTTCTTCCTTTCAGCAGTTTCCTTCAGGGGTTGCCACAGCAAATCATCTGTGTTAGTCTAACCGCATCCTCTTCTAGTACACATACTAACTTTATGTCCTCTTTCCCTTTACTTGCCCATAAATATGTGATTAGAATTCTACGGATGGACCACTGAACATTCTGCAGAACATTCAGTTGTTGCCTTAAATTCTGAACCTTTCTGCACCACACATTGGTGCAGTGTCATTTTGACATGTAACATCATCAGATCACACAAGTCACGTACCTTTAGGAGGTAATCAGATGGATTCTTCTCCAAGTAGGCATCCAAGAAGGACTGGAGTGCCTCCAGAAGGCTGTTGAAGCTGAAGTTCACGAGGAAGGGGTGATACGTTTCCCTCCGTGTCACTATAGCTGACAGCTTGACTCTGAGGTTCTAATCAAGAAAATTAAAAACAACCAATCAATCATCGTAGGTAGTCAAGTGCCCAAGATCACACGTGATGTGCCTTTGAACAGAAGAGAAACAAAAGTTGATGTGCAGACCTGAGGGAATTCATGTTGCTTCTCAAGCCAACTGAGGGCAGAAGAGGCAGAGGAGCTTTGGCCTTTTTCCAAGCAAACAGCAACAGACTAGACACAGGGTGAACATTTATGATTAAAATGTGAACAATCTCCAATATCAGGAATCAAACCGATAGCTAGCATCAGTCTTTCATGGCAAGCAGACAGAATGATATTGAAACAATGAAATTAGACAAGGACACATGTCTATTCTGTATGTTGTCAGAACAACATATTACAATAACAAAAAACAGTGGAAAGACATGTGTAGCATTACCTGGACAGCCAAAAGAATGGTGATTGTTTTGAATAGGCTTTCATCTGTCACAATATGCTCCAGTTTTGGCCAGATTTTGAAAGCGGACATCAGAGGCATCACATTCTCATCTTTTTCAAACAGGACATCTAAACATAAACAGCTGGTTACCATTTTTTGTTAGAGTGCACATATGCGTATAAAGAAATAAGATTCTGCTGTCAGAATAATAGAGTTTAGTATCTGACTACCAAGACTCAAGAAATACAATTTTAAGTGTGCTTTAATTGAAACTAAGTTCAGCTTCATCTTTCACGTATTCTAAAAAAAAAAAAAAAAAAAAAAAAAGACAATGGAATTGTAACTTTGGTCAATATTTTCTGGGGAAATATTAACATGTATTTCTGTTAAGGACAAAGTCTGAGTGATAAATGTTGCCTGATTCTTCCAGTTTTAATGGGAATGTGTGCTGCAAGTTACATCACAACTTTCTTCTTTGAAAGGGGAGGGAAACGATAACCCTGCACAGGCACACAAATCCATCCAAACATGATGTGTTCAACAACTCACCCAACTCCTTTCCATGCATGATTCTTACGAGAAGAGCACATATCAATACTTTGTCATTCTGCAGGTTTCCTTTAAGAGATGAACTATGAGAAATGGCTGAAAAAAAGAGCAAAAATGGCCAAATTCAGGCAACAGCAGCCAGGTAGATTTTCTCCTGATTAACTTATTGTCAGCAGATAAGCAAACCTCTAGAAAAACAGATGTTTTTGTAAATTTGCTTGTCTGGGGTATCTGGGTGTGCACTAATGTAATAGCAAGAGAAAGACAAAATTAATCGTTTTATAGAAGAAACTGTCATTGCACATCAATCAATAAAAGGGTAATAAAACTAAAACCGCTTCCAGACAACTGGAGTTCAACGTTCTACAGAGAGAGAAACAGATTACAAGTGGAAACCATTCAAGAGCAGTGTCAAAATTCCCAGGAATTCCCACTTCAGCAAATTTAACCTAAAGTCAAAAAATAAGCATGAAGGTCTCATTGAGAAAATGTGTGGAAAAAAAGGGAATCTAATACAAGCACAGCAGAGGATGGGTCATGGTTTGGGGTTACCTTCCAACTGCTTAACTTGAACACACTGGATGGACCATGATCTTCTCTGTATACCAGAATACTATGGAGATAGTACTACTGGATCTTGGTTTTCACTGGGGCATACTACAGGACAATGACCCAGAGCACAATAACAAATCCACATCTAAACTGCTGAAAACTAAAAGAATCTTCAGCTTTTGGCATGACCCGATTGAGATGCTGTGTCAAGAACTTAAGAAATCTGTGGATAAGTGAATGCCTAAAAACCTGAAGAATCATCCATGACCCCTCCATAACAGCATAAGAATAACAATGTCATGCAGTAAACAACTACTTCTGGTTAGCGCTGCTGCTGATGGATACATCATCTATACAAGTACTCTCAAAACTAAGTACTCTTAGGAGTACTTAGTTTTGACCATGTTTTTTTAATCTTTTGGCTTCATTCTTGTTAAATAATAACTGTTACCTTTATATATATATATATTTATATATATATGAGAATCATATTTTTCTTAGGTTGCATTTGCTTAAAATCAAACAGAAGAAAAATAAATTAAAAGAGAATTTTCATCATATCCTAACTGTGAAATTGGCTTTTATTCAAATAGACCAGATCATAGCATTAGTTATTAGGATCATCACCTCCTTTCATAACTTTTAAATGTTTGTCAACTAAGCCTAGCAAGACTGCTAAATGAACCTTGCTAGATTAGATCAATGATTGGGAAGAAGTGGGAGCAATGATTTGTGTTGTGACAACTGAAATTACTGAGGTCACTGATGGTAAACATTATCTTACATATGCACCCAAAGGAAAAAAAAAAACGTTGAGAAATCCTCCATATTACATATTTAAATTTGTAAAGAAGGAAATTTATATTTTTTATGTGCACATTTCAATCATATATTACATTTCAATGTTTATAGTAAAATATAACGTAATTTTTTGTAATTATTATTAGAATTTTGTAATTTGTGCCTTCCTCGGTCAATCGAGGCTACTTGTGCAAAAAAAACCTAAAAAATAAGAAAAAACGAACAATATGCCGCACAACCTGTGCGCGTTCACGCGGAGCGAGAACTAGCACTTGAAGCAAAAGCTCGCTCACCACCTCCACTTTCAGTTAAAAAGGCATTACTGTAGTTTCGTGGGTTTAACGCACCTCAAACTGCTTTAAATTATATTTCACATAGTCTTTATTCATTTCACCAAAATTTAAGGTGTAGAAAATATCTTCAGACATGAAAATGACCAGGGAGCAAAGTCCAAAAACATGTATGTTAAGTTAATTGAGGATTCAAACTGCCCGTAGGCGTGAGTGTGAGTGGTTGTTCGTCTGTATATGTGGCCCTGCGGTAAGCTTTCACGACCTGTCCAGGTGTATCCCTGCCTTTCGCCTGTAATGAGCTGGGATACGCTCCAGGAGACCCCCGTGACCCAGTACAGGAACCCACGGGTACAGACAATGGATGGACGAAAAAGACGGCGGACTCACCCTCAAATGCCGACAACGTCTCATTGAACTCTTCAAGTTTACCTTCTTTGAAACTCCGACACAAACTTACAAACATGAAGTCCATCATCCATTCTGTAGCAACAGTCCTAACGTGACAAAAACGGACCGTTTCACGAGTGTTATCAGCAGCCGTAGCCGGCTCTTCTTTACTTTCACCACCCATGTTTGTTTGTCTTTGACCGCCTCTTCCTCTTCACCAGGTCGGATTTCCGCGCGTTTTTGCTTTTCCGTTAAATGTTGGGTTCAAAGACTCTAGCGCCCTCTGCCGTTTCGGAGGTGTACAAAAAAAACTGCCGACTGCAAAATGAATTTTTTTTTCATGTAAATTTTTTCATCGAAAATTGATTCATCATAAGAGATGTTTGATAAAGAGGTCAGTTAAAGATGAACTGCTGGCACTGAATCAGCAAAAGGCCAGTTGTGGAAAGAACAGTAAAATAATCAAAATATATTATATAAATTGTACTTATAAAAAACAAATGAAAAAGATATAATATAAATGACTGAACAAGAACAATCAGCAGGTTGCATCGGAAGAGTTTTGGATTAGGGTCCTTTGGACAGAACTGACTAGTCGATACATCTAGATGTACAGCTGGCAAAGTTGAATCTGCTTTTCAGGTACCTCCTACATCTTTCCAGATGTGGATCTGATCTATTAGGCTGGACCAGAGTGGAAATGCTTTGACATAATGCACAGGGACATGTTTGCCAAAAACTAAACCCAGCATAATATTACAAGCACCTCATACCAGCTATCACAGTAGTGGTGGAGATGTGATGGCTTTTTTTTTTTTTTTTTTTTTTTACAGCCCCTGGACCTTGGCACTGAGTAGACCATGAGCATCAGACTCTCTGGAGTCAAAAATGAGCCCATCTGTCTGTCAATTGAAGCCTGGTCATATAACAAGTTATTAATTATTGCAATCACCCAGTCAAAATTCAAATTGTAAAGAGGAATTACAAAATGTTATAAAAGAATGACATCATTTACAAAAGAATACTTCATACATTGCCACTGAAGGTGGCTGTACAAATTGTTTGATCCTGGATTACACTCAGGTTTCTCACACACTACTTAACCCCTGATACATGTTGTACAGCCTGATGATTAGAAGTGAGTGCTCTTTTTGTTTCACAACTATATCAATAGAATTCACTCTAAAACTGAGGTGTGATCTTTTTTGTATAGTTTTAAATAGAAGAAGTTTCATGCACTAGTTTTTAGACGTGTTCTCTTATAGGATTTAATCTTATTTTACTTGATGCAATTTTTTTTACATTACATGAAAAGCACCCTCACTGTATACTTTTTTTAAGTACTTTGAAGTAAATGTTTAATAATAATTTAAATATTGAGTAATAATTTATTTCAGTGTAGAGAATATTTTAGTCGTCCTCACAGATTGAACATGCTTAAGCTTTGCTTTTAGATGCTTGTGCTGTATCAGAGTTTCATACCTAAAAGAGATGTGGACTATCACTGAATCCATCCAACGGAGAGCCCTACATTTCCCCAAAGTGATAAATCTTTTAACTTTTAACTTGAGGTTGCTTGGTCTGCACTCAGTGTTTAACTGATTTACAAATTCATGTTTATATAACTCCCAGTAATGATGCGGAAAAAAAATTGCAGCTATGACCCACAAACATGGGCCAGTATGCAAACTTGAGAACACCAGACACCAGCACACAACTTATATACACATTTATTTCTTATTCTGCATAATGCTAATAGATGTAATGGGGAACAATGCGCTACAGAAATGTTGACATACGTGTACCATAACAAAGTGTTCTGTGGTCACATAATTGATCAGACTACTACATGCATACAAAGATGTTGCTTTGTACAGAAACAGTCTGTAGCTCAGAATGTGTCTAATGATAATGTCTCATAGCCAAACAGAGAAAAAGAAAATCAAAAAACAAGTTTAAGAGGCAGAATATACAGAGACATAGGAACAAACAATGCTGCTTTATCAGGGAGAGGGTTTTGGTAAGCACAAATGAGCAACACGGACAATATACATTCTCTCATAGAAAATAAAGACACAGCAGTTCCACTCTGTACAGTATCACAGATGAATATGCCACCGTGAGACAGTAAGACACCGCGGTCCTTTTGCTGTCAGCTCGCAGAATGAACTTCCGCACAAACGTCATCCCAAAGGGATATAGCTGATCAATCCGAACTCTCTTGTTTCTCTACCTTATCTGTCAAAATGAAGGATTACTGAAGGTTAACATGGAGACATGATTACTACAAACAAGAGATGAAAAACTGAACGTACAGGTACAGAAAATCACCAAAACTCCCTTCCTTTTTTCTTTACAAACAAAAAAAAATAAATAAAAGGACAGATGAAAATCTAAACTACACACCACCAATGATCCCGCATTTAATGTCGAAGAGTACTGAAAAATACGAGTCTCCGATAAGGGATCGGCCACTTCACAAAGATGACTTCATGGGGTCTAATGTGAATGTCTGATTACTGAGGAAGATAATGCTACTTCAGGCATACAGTATGTACCATAGACTGTATGTACACACAGAAGAAAAAAGAAATTATGGACCACAAATGATTGATGGTTAAACGTAACCATTTGGGAGGACAGTGCTTCTTTTCTCGCTCCATCTTTCCTCTTGCACCCACTGATCGACGGTTCGAGTCTCTGAAGTCGCAGAGATCCATCTGTGATCCGTCTCACTGCTTAATGGCGCCTTTCCACTTGCCCTCTTCGTAACATGCCTCTTTGTGTTCAACACAAGGAAGTGCAGTTCTTTACACCTCGTTTTCATTTTCTTTTTTCCGCTCTTGTGATACGTGTGTTAAACCCATTAATTCCTATGGGAGCCTGGTCATTTCTGGTTGAGCCGCAAAACTCCTCCATTTAATGCTTTTTAAAAAGTCTTATTTGTATTACATGTACTGGAAACTTTTAACTCTTGTGGTACTTGGCACATCGCAATAACTTGCAGGTTTTCGAAAAATGAAGAATTCGAATTGTTTGATGATATCGTGAAATAGTAAAGGCTCAAAGTTGAGGGTGTTAGAAACTAAAGAAGTTTCTCAGCCACGGTAGTAAAGGGGTGGCGTTAGCAATGTTAGCATTGTTAGCTTTAGAACTGAGCAACAATCCACAATGTTGCCAGATGTATGATAATTATTGTATTTCTACAATAATTATCATATTTCTACAATAAATATCGCATTTCTACGATAATTATCGCAATTGTATGATAATTATTGCATTTGTATGATAATTATTATATTTGTACCATAATGTTTCAGTTACACGTGCTCTCCATCAGAACAAGTGTAACATGCTCCCTGACGTTCAGTGCAAGCAAGTACAGTTCTTTTATGAATGGGATGGCTTGATGTTAAGGCTAATAATGCTAACATTGCTAGCACCAACTTGTTGCGGCCATTGGAGAGAAACGTTTCTCATAACAGCATAAACTTGTAGCCAGAAAGGAAGCACATTGACTTATTCGCTATATTTCAACAGCATACATTTGTAGCTTATTCACTCTCACTACATAATCAAACAAATGAAAGATGTTTGTTTTTCAAAAGCCTGCTAGTTACTGGTAATGTGGCACCACTGGATTCTGGCACATTCTCTCCAAAATGCACCGCAAGAGTTGAAATTTTTGAACACGCGAGGCAAATATAGCTCGGAAAAACACCAGAAGGAGGAGTTTCAATACAACTTCATGATTAAAAAGGCTCCCACAGAAATGAGAGGTCCAATGAACGAATCACATGTCAGTGGGTGAGTCTGGTTAGCTGAAGACTGGCGTGGGTGAATCTTGAATGTTGCACACTGATTTACCCATACGGAGGGAGATATATTGTGGGTCCTTACTCCAAGAAGCAAGACATCAATGTGGATTTAACATTTTTCAACACAGAAATAGCTCGTTGACGTTAGCTGTTAAAGAAAAAACAGAAAATCTATCCAATGAAAGCATCAGAGAGTCATAGAAAACCTGAGAACTCAATAACATTACTTGTATCTATTACATAAAGACCTGATTTCTCCTATAAAATTAGAATTTTCTGTACAGTGCTATATGAACAAAGCAAAATGACTTGCTACCTTCTCATAAACAGCAGTTTTATGAAAAGGCACGCATGATTTCAACCACCGTATGGCAGGAAATTGTGGCCGTGCTCCATTTTGGTTTAGAAAATATAGAATCACTCTCAGCGTTACTTCACAAAAAACACAAAATCCTCTGTTTTCGGCCAATGAAATTAGATCATAGTATCTTCCACAGACATTTTTGAGATATTTATGCAAATCTAACAACAATATAAAAGTCCTCGTGGTCAATTTGGTTTCTTATTTCCACAGGTAATTCAATTTGAAGTCCATCAATACCTGGCATTAAGGAGCTTAGCAGCATTTTTTGCCAGCCTTGTAATATGAAAAAGTAAAAGTCAAATTCTTGTTTGCATTGTTTGTGAGATTCTGATAGCTGTAACACTGTTTAACCTCATATTAAAGATATAAGATTTGAAAAATACAAGTAATTTCTGCCTGTACAAATTCCCATAGACATAAAATAAAGTGCCACAATTCTTGGCCTGCATAGATTGCAGTATGCTGTATTGCACATTCCACATCTCTCAGTGAAAAAAAAAACAAAGAAAAAACAAACAAACAAACAAAGACATGATAATAATAACAAAAACAAGAAAACAAACAACCAACTCAGCCATGTTCTTTCTATAATTACCATTCTGGTTTGTGCGGCTTTCACAAACACCCTCTGAGCATGCTCAGACAAGAGTCATGTCAAGACAGTGAACAAATATTCCAGCGATAAATTAGAATCAAAGGCAACATACAACAGATATTTTCAGTCAGTTTTGATACAAAGAAAACAATAGAGAAGACAATAAATAATAACTCCTTTGGGTTTAAGTTTGACTGAAAATATTTTGCTTCACAAAAAAAGAAAAAAAACCCAACACAATAAATTATAGTCCAGGACACCACAGATATATGATGGAAAAAAAGCCATATTATCAGCAGGATTGGGTAAAGTTGCAGTAGTATGGAAAAAAATGACATTAGGACATAGAGTTTAACACACAATTTAACACGATGCAGGTAAACAAACCGTAAGGAACAAACATAACTACTGTCATGATATATGTTGTTACCACATATGCTATGATGCAGCTGAGACTGATGAAAGCTTGTAAGTGTGCTTCATTTGGTCCACTGATATCAGGAGGAATATTGTCATTTATGCAGTAGTCTATCCCATTTCAATTGCCAGAGTAGATACTAACAATAAAGCAGGAATCTGTATTACTGAACAGATGCACTGTGCTGAATCTTAAAGAATCTCACTTCGCTACTTTAAAATTTTCCTACTGCCAATAGAAGCCTACATATTTATTTATTCTTAAAACTACTATAATATATTTATATCTTATTGATATATCTAATAAATAAGATTATTTCCCATGATTTGGATGAAATCAAATGGATTTTAAACCTTGTCCTAAATTCTGAGACTGCATGATGAATATTTACCAATAACTCTTATCTTATTAAATACATGTTTGACAACTGCAGTCCAGGTGTTTGCGGTTTAGAGGAATAGAGGTGTTTTTAATGCAGAGATTGACTACTGGATGCTCCAACTGAGAGTTCAACAGCTGCTATGAAAACCCAAAGCAATGACATCAACGTTACAGATTCACACACCATTTTACGTAAGAAAAACAGAAAAACATTACAGGTTTTGTAATGGGAACACTTTGCATTTCTAATGATATGTTGTTGTTTTTTTTTAATATAAGTCGCTACAATGCAACACCCAGTTTGAGGGCTGTTGATTCAAACCCCCACCCCTACGTTTCACATTACAAGTATTTGTACCTTCAGTTTTCCTTTTCCATCCTGTGCATTGTCATTGCCTGACATGTCCAAGTATATACAGTGGAGCGCTTTCAGCAGTCTAAGCACCGTTAAATATCAGTCTTTTTTGAATGCATGCTTTTTTTACAGATGAGTCCCTCTGTGTATTTACCGCTCTTGCTAGAAAAGGAGACTGTCATTATGTACACTGAGAGAACCTGTGTCTACATTAGTTGATGAATTCCCCATATTTTCAGAGCCTCCTCTTCCTCTTTGAGATCTTGTTCCTTCAAAGTCATTCTCAAATCTGCACAAAGCACTGCAGTTTCTTTTTCAGCAATACACAACACAAGTAAAAGAGACTTGTCATGCCATGCAAAGATATCTTTCACAGCAACTGCGCCCGTGACTTTTTTAGTGTCCTGCTCTCCGACATGCCAGGCTGATGTTGTAGGTCTTTTGTCACTCAAAGCTTCCCTTACATTCACATACTGGTTTCACAGGTTGGAGAGAGGTTTCCATCCCCAGGTATCAGGTGGATATCAGACGTAAACATGTGGTTCTCTACTTTGTGTCCACTTTGGTTGCTGTCAGCCTTGAGCTCCTCACCTGCCCCAACCAAACCTTGGGTGCAATTTTGTGCTGTTGTCTTAGGTGACGAGGATGCAACTGCAGCACCGGCCTCCTCCGTCAGATGTTTCTCCTCATGGCTATCTGTAGATTGATCCTCATCACCAGGCGGGGTGTCTACCACCAAACTCTTAGGGGAGAGGTTGCAGGTGTCCTCCACTATAACTGGGAGCAGCTCTGCTGAACTGGGAATGAGCGGTGACAACTCTCCTGCTGGGGACTCATCCTCCAGGATGCTGGAGCTGATGTCACCAGGGGAGGTAGTGCTAGGTGGTGTCAGAGGACCTTCAGTGGAAGTTTTGGTGAAGTTGACCTTTAACCCTTTAATTTTTAGAGGGTTATTTCCTGTTGGAGAGCTCTGAATTTTCTCCACAGCACTGTTAAAATGTTCTCCTTCTTCTATATGTAACTCTGATTCGTCACACGGTTTACCAGATTCATAAAAGCCATCTTTTATTATGTTAACAGCAGAGCTCTGGTCATCGGTGGTCCTCAGCTGGCTAAGGTCTAGAAAAGGAGGGGCTTTGGGGTGTCTGATCTGACAAGGCCCAGCATTCTTCTCACCTGAGTTGGAACCCTGCTTTAGGAACTCTGCTGAACAGCTGGCAATTATATCTTCTGAAGAGGGCTGGACTTCCTTCATCTCCAGCTGTACCTCCTTCTTCAGTGTAGATTCAGGGCTGAGAGATTTCTTCGGTGAGCCGGGGGCGGTCATAGTTGTGCTCAGAGTGCTCATGGAGCTCATAGTGTTGAGGTTGGTGAAGGACTGTGACTTGGTCATTTGGTTGTACATCTCCTCCAGTTTCTGAACACTGAGGTGCTGTGGGGTCCTACTTATCTGGCGTGGACTTCCAGTGGTGGTGATGGTTATACGATGAGGAGAGCATTGTGATAGGGACTCTGGGTTTCTTTTATCCGGTGAGCGCAGATTACTTTCTGAGGAAGCATGCCTGGTTGAACCGCCCCAACGACTTGGCGACAAGTGGTTGTCAAGGGATGGTTTATCCTCTCCCTTCTCTACGACCACATCCATGAGTTCCATGCTACGAGCAAAGGCATCTTTTAGGTTCATTGACACAATGCTGCCATTCCTCTTGGCTCTCTCCAGTGCCTCCCTCCTCTTGATGGCTTTCTCTTGCCTCTTCTGTTCTTTATAGAACTCCGAGAAGTTGTTGACAATAATGGGGATTGGTAGGGCTATGACCAGCACTCCTGCAATGCAACATAGTCCACCCACAATCTTTCCAAGTAAAGTCTGCGGATAAATGTCACCATAGCCTACTGTAGTCATGGTAATGGTGGCCCACCAGAATGAGGCCGGGATACTGGTGAATTTGGTGGCATCCTCATCTTTTTCAGCAAAGAAGACCAAGCTGGAAAATATCATGATACCCATGGCAAGAAATAATATAAGCAGACCGAGTTCATTGTAACTTCTTCTCAAAGTAAACCCTAGAGACTGAAGCCCCGTGGAGTGTCTGGCAAGCTTCAGAATCCTCAATATTCTCATGATCCTGAATATCTGCACCACACGACGCACATTTTGGAACTGCAACACACTCTTGTTGGACTCTGTGAGGAATATGGTGACATAGTAGGGCAGAATGGCCAGTAAGTCAATAACATTCAGCGGGCCTTTGAAGAACTTCCACTTGTTAGGAGAGGACAGGAAGCGAAGGAGATACTCCATGGTGAACCATGCAATACACACAGCCTCCACATGGGCCAACTGGGGGTTGTCATTAGCCTGGCCAAACTCGTCTGTGACCTGGAGCTCGGGCAATGTGTTCAGAGATAGGGCGATGGTGGAGAGGACGATAAACAGAATTGATATGATGGCTAGAATCTGAAAAGAGAGAAGAGGAAAGAAACTTATGTTAGTTTAACACTAATAAGGGAACCAATGTTTATGTTAAAAGAGTACAACTGCTGTCTTTACTTTCAACATTTTGTAGCTTAGTTACTTGTGGTAAAACCTCATGATCAGAGCATTAAGAACAGAAAAAGATGCATAAATAAGGAGTGAAATGTATCAAGTACAAAGTGAATAATATGAATTTAATAGAGTGTGCATTTTTACTTGAAAGATAGTGTGGGTGTATTATTGAATATAGATGAAAAGTCCATTCTGCATATTAATGTTACTGCTAGAGTAATTTGCATATGAAGGTCTACAGAAGGACACTGTGGTAGCAAGATTAAATTAAATGATGTAATTTCTCAAAGAATTAAACATTTATATGAAAGCTGAGGGAAAACCAAGGTAAGACTTCTGTTTTGAAAATAACTGTGGTGTTTATGTACATATGTAATTTACACATTTATCCAGCTGACATAAACGCTGCAATAACCTGGATTGGAATAAAAACATTGATGCTCTGTACAGGAAAGGGCAGAGCTGATTACACTCTCTCAGGGGACTCAGAGGAGAATCTCTCTGCAGATATTTTTTTCACTCTGTTGTAGCTGGTCTTGTCTTTTACGCTATAGTCTGCTAGGATAGCAAGGTGGAGACAGCCGATACCAGCAGACTCAACAAACTCATCAGGAAGGCCTGGTCTGTCCAGGGAGTTCGGAGGGAGACTTTGCTGGAAGTGTTGCAAAGGAAGATGCAGAGAAAACTTCTCACTATTATGTATAATGCATGCAATGTCAGAGTACATCCAACTGCAGACTGAGACCCCCAACAAGCACCACAGAACATCACAGGAGGTTTTTCCAACGAACCATCAAACTCCACAACACCTATCTGTTCAGTAGGGAGCAGACCTGTTTCTGTGGGAACTGACCCCCTTTGTCAACAAGAGGACTTAATGCCTCGGATGACTCATCAAAAATTTCTTGAGTCTTCCTAAAGCTTTGAATGCACTGCTTTTTCATGAAATTATTGACAATATCTCCCAGAAATCCCTCAGACGTAGTTTACTGAAAAGCATATCTGCAGAAAAAAGCAGCCCAGACATGGGAATGCATTTTTATGCCCAGTAAGGGCATTTAAGGGGACTGACAGATGCATGTCCAACTGTCTCTTTTTTGACATAGTAATTACATGATGGTGTGATACTTATTTGTACATTTACGTGGCATTTACAGGCTACTGCTCTCAAATTTAGGGGTGCATCTTATGGCAGGAGTGCTCCACTTCTACAGTTAAGGTACTTGCCTTGGGAGAATTTGTTGTAGAGTTGTTGTTTTGTTTTGATTTTAAAAAAAGAAGATAAGAGTGGATGAAGAAATAAAAAAACAACTTGCCAAAATTAAGAAGGTGTTGGACACCTATCACCAATAAATGGAGGGGGTTACTGTAAGAGGACCAAACGTGACTTTGTTGTATAATAACTTCAAGCAGTTACTTTGTGTTTCTGTGATGGAAATGTGGCTAATGTCCCAACATCACACTTATCATAACTCACAATTCAGCTGCTCCCAGTTCTGATATTCTCTTTGGTATTGGTTTTGTATACTGCTAATTCTACGTGGTTAAATTGTAAATTAGTAAATTTGAATCTTTGAATTTGCAATGTTGTAGTTTTTGCTTTAATTTTCAGTTTTTGCTCTTTAACAACAGCGATGTGTGTGGCTCTGGCATGAAATGGGTCTGGTACTCTTTTTGTTTTTATCTGTTTGCACGTTCAGCTCTGAGAAACACGATTTCATTCTGCTGTGCACTCTCTCTGTTGGATGCTCAGAATGACAATAAAGCTCACTTCGACTTTGACAGTGATTTAACCAGATCAAAGAATGAAATGGTTTTAGCTCCACCTGTTGGCAGCTGTCTAAAACCCACTTTGCCTGCCATGAAAAAAAAAAGTTCAGTTTCCAAGAAAAGTAACTGGACATATTATTCTTGAAAGCTGTCAAATTTTAGATTTTCAGAAACAGAGTGACTGTTTGCGTTGCCTCAGTTCTGCGAGGAGGCTGCGCTTCATCTGCAGCTCTTTAGCTCGTCTGGGATTTATTGTCCACAATTGATTAAATCTAGCCTTAGATGTCCTTACTGAGCTTTAATATTCATGAAATGAATGTGTGAGCAATACACGGTGAGAGGAGGATTGTGTTTGGACAACAGATAATGTTATGTGACGAGCTGCGACTCCGCTTTACACCCGACTCCTCACTGAGCGGCTGGGATTATTTGATGTCCTTTTTTTCCCTCGGTTTAACGCTGCTGAACTCTGTGCCTCCACCCACGCAGGTGAAAACGTATCTGTCTTTTGGTCAGCATAGCACTGCAGCATGACTTAAACTGAAAAACTAGCATTTGCATTCTTTCGCTCCAAGTCCTTTGTGACCTGAGCAATATAAAACCTATTAAGATCTAATAAATAGAGACTGAAGAGACTCAGTAAAGATGGGAAAACCTGAATAACAATCACATGCCACATTTAGTTTCAAAGCACACAGAAGCTCCTGCATAAATTTACCTTCATAACACTGGGGGGCCCTCGCTGTATCTCCTTTGAGAATCGTTTAATTTAGTATCACATCCTGTATTAGATAATATCAAGAGAAGAACAAAACTCAAAGATTTTTGCAATAGTTAGATACTAGCTAATGGATAGGTCGACACTCTGGAAAAGATGGAGCTAATAAACTAGTGACATCTCATGTAGAAGAAAACTTTATGTTCATTAAAAAAAAAAAGGATTCTTTTTATTGAGAGATAAAAAAAGAGGAACTAGTATCATGGCTCAGCAGAAGAAGTGTTATCACTAAATGAATGCTGGTACTGATTAGGTTAAACCTATTAGCAGCTCAGTGACACAACCTGGGCAGCCCTGGTGCTGAGCTCAAAGACTGCGGAGTCATGGTGAGGACGCGGATTGTCCCCATACCCGTGAACTTTTTGGCAAGCTCATTAAAGTGCACATCCTGCTCCCCCACCGCTCAGGACGAGGGCCTTTGCTTATGCTCCTGATCAAGGTAGATTTTCCTCACTTTGAAGGCTTTGCGTTGGTGAAGTGGACGAACTAAGACTGCTGATTTTCTTTCACATAAAAGACAATATGCATTGAAGTTTACTGAATATAATTTATGTGAATTGTCATTCTTTAGAGGACAGGTAGTCTTTATTTAGGACCCCATTAACCCCAGCCCCTCTCCCAGAGGAGGCCGTTAATCTGCTACTGTTGCACACTTTAAAAACGCACCACGGACAGATCTATGAATCCACAAGTACCACTTCGGCGTGTGGATGAACAGTCCTGAGGTGGCTGGCATTAACCCATATTGTAATGGAGTGGGAGTAGTTAAGAAGATCAGCTGCTCAGTCTCCTTTTCTCCTGATTTGTATCAGTGACTGCATCAAGTATAGCATCAAATGCGGTTTGTGGTGGATTAAGAAAAATGGACGCGAGCCAAGAAAAGCCAATCGACCTGGGGGTGACCCGGAACAGAGACAGAGATTGGAGCAAGATATTTGATATTTGTCTGAACTTCATAATCTGTGGATTTGTTCTCTTGTCTGGAGTTAAAAGACTAAAACAACTGAGATTAAAATCTGATCATTCTATTACAGGAAACAGATCACTGCTGCTGAGTTTTCCACATTACAGCATGGTCTAAAATAAAATGTCAGACTATCAAACACATTGTTTAATTGTATTATTTACGCTTGTTTGACTGTTTCCATGAAGTGTCTCAAAATGTACTTTATGTTACGTCTTTCGTTCACAGTGTGAGGTCAAAGCCTTAGAGGGAAAATGTCATAGTCAGGTCATGCACAGAGGAGTCATGAGACCTGATTGGCTTAGACGGGACAGGAAATCCACTCAGATGATTAGGTGATGTACGACATGCTTTAATTGTCCCCTGCCGTTTTAGCTGCCGCGCTCACTCTCCACTGCTCTGCAGCATGCCGGAGAGCTGCGTCACTCTGAGATTTAACATGAGATCAAAGACAGATGGACGAAGAGGGGGAATTTTTTCAAAGTTACATGGCTTAGCTTCGAACAATAGTCTGATTACTCGCTGTAATACTTTTCTCTTTACTCCTGAGCACATTATGAAACACATCATGAAAAGGACAGATAAGAGGTGGCTCACATTGTCAAGGGGCAGATGTAAAAAACAACAATTACATGAAAAACAGTTTTGGGCACGTTTTACAGTAAATATCTTGTGAACTTGACTGAAGTAAATCTGCTTTATTATCAACACTCAACCTCTTAATTCCATTTCACAGAACCATTAAATATGTTTTAGAGGATAAAGTGTGTTGATTCATGTCAAAGAAAAAAAAACCAAAACAAACAAAAAAAACACACCCATAAGAGTCAGAGCAGTAAGAACCCTCTTGAGTGTTTCTTCTGAGCTTCTTTTGAGTGCAGCCACTTGTCATCTCAGCCAACAAATCTCGAAACTGTTGAATCCCCTTCGTCTTCACAAGGAGCAGTCAATAGGAGCACTAACTCCTCTCTAAGTGTCCTGTCATCAGTGACAGCCCTGTGGTCGCTATGATATCCCACTTCGGGCCACCCTCTCCTCTGCCTTCTTCCACACTCTCAGGGAGGAAAGACATGAGAAGGAAAAAATAACTTGTGCAAGACCAGCGTCCCATCGGGCAGCTCTGGGGATGCTATTGATCGTGTACACATCACCTTATGGACCCTGAGCCAAGTCCAGTAAGCCCCTATTGATATCTCTCCTCTGAGCTCTCACGGAGGTATGATCCACCTCTGAGGTCTCCCTTGGCTCCTCCCCCCCGCACTTGTGTCATCAATTTGTGCTGGATAAATTGACCCATTCCTCAGGTATGATAATTTTTTGCTGCAGAATCAATCTGGGCGATTATAGCTATGGTAATGAGGATTGATTCCAGGACTTGCGTGGCATTTCATCTTGTGGGACTGTATCTCCTCCAGTGTGACGACCCCATCAAGGTATGCACAGCTGTTGGGCTGCACATGGTAATTGGTTTCTGCACACATTAAAACAAAGTTGTTCATTTAATGTATTACTGCACCAAGTTTACATGTACCATGGGCAACTCTGTCTTTATTATTGGGGTTATTGGCAGAAAAAGGATTTAAGAGGTGCAAATAGTGACATGTGATTCTTCAGTGTGCATCATTCTTGTTTTAAAGTCACCTTGTCTCAGATCCTTACAAGAATGAACACTTAGAGAAGGAATTACTTGTAAATCCTTAAAGAGACTGAATATTATTCAACAACAAAGGAGATAAAATCCCCTTATCATCCCACACAAGTCTATCTAGAGCCCTTACAATAGATGCTTTTCAAAAGCTTTACCCAGATACATAGTGGGGCATGATGTCATAATATTTGGTGGCCATCAAGCATTTTATTCTGCAGATCCTCAAAGGTTTAGGCAGGTTTGGAGGAGTGCCACAGTCATCACAATCTGAGCCTCAATTCTAAAGCCATTAGTCTGAAAATGATAGCTGAGTTCATAATGCACTGGAGGAAAAAAAATTACAAACTAGATCCAAATGATTTCCTTAAAACTGACTCAAAATGAATCCAACAGAAATATATCCAAAACCCACTGCAACAAAAGCAGATGAAAAGAAACCACTCGAGTGTCCATCTGGCGAACCATCTTTGGAGACTCCAGAGGGAGTTTGGTGCATAACATTACATTCTTATTATTTCACAAAAGTTATTGAGCCGCTCTCATAGCATTGACAGCTCTCAGCGCAGTGGATATTTGCAGTGGATACGACCCATCTGTCTGGGCATAACGCGGAATCACCCCACTCTATCATTTATGATTTAAACTGTCATCACTCGGCAAAGCTAAGTCACGTACTTGGCAACCTTTTTCAGGATTAAAGTCACAATTTCAGGTCAGAATCCTCACAATCAATGCAAAAGACACACTCTGCATTTGTTTTATTTTTACATGTCATAGTATTCATGCAACAGCAGAAAGCAGGAGGTTTCAGGCACCGCTGATTTCTGAGAGTGTGAGGATCGCTCAGCAGCACAAAAATGGCCGAGTGGGCTGACAGAGCATGAGAGAACTCTTAATCAATAACCACATTTCAGCTGTTTTCTGGCTACCTTCAGTTACCACAGAGATAGCCAGTTCATTTTCATCCACAATATGGCCAAAACAAGGAGATAAGAAAGAACCAACAAATAAATGATAAAATCTAAATGTAAATGAAGTTCTGTATTATTGAGGATGATCCCTCCACCATTCACATCTTCCTCCACTGTTTCAGTAACAATATATATTTTACATCTCCAATAAACACCGTTGTTTATCCTCTTGTTGTCCCTTTTGTAAAACACACTACTTCTGGGCTTTTTCAACATCTCCCTCAATGCCATTCCTCTTATTTGCATTCTTTATTTGTACTGGAGCGATATTTGTTTGTTGTTTTCTTTTTTAATACAGGCAGGGAGGAAAATGGGGAATATGAAATATTTATAGAGTATGTTCATCTACTGGGTCACACAAACACGCCTGCAAAGAGTAGGCATTGTAGTTACAGTGTGTATCTATGCTCCATTACAACATAGAGAATATAACATGAAAATCACATCTCAGATGAGAGAGTGAACTGATAGTACATGGTTTGGTGTTGGTTTAAATGACAAAACAGAAACAATTTAATTTGGCAGCCTAACCTTTAACATGAGGACAATCGGCCTACGAGGTTCTTACAGCCAACCATTTGCAACTGATTTCAGTCTGTCAACTCACACTCCGATCATTATCTTTATAGTATTGCTGTCTGGCATCAAGGGTTTTTGAGCATCAGCAAGCTAATGTGTACATTGCTTGGAAAGAAAGAGGTGGGAACCAGTTGCCCCTTTAAATAGACAAATGAATTAGCGGGTGTAATTGGAATCAACCATGTAGAAAGGTGTGTGTGAGCGCAAATTCTGCTCGCATTTACTGCCTGATCTAGCTCCAGCCACATTTTCGAATGTGATTTGAACATCATGGCACCACTATACATGCCTGAACTTTTATGCGCTCACTATAGACAGGACACTGAGGTCCGTGAACCTTTTTCTTGGAGTCGTTCTTGGGACCAGGCTCAGAAACAGAAGTGATGGAACTTTTGATACAGTGAGCCCTAATCTGTGAAACAGCCTTTCCTTTCATACAAGAGCTGCTTGATCATTTGAAAACACAGATCAAAACTTATTTCTCTCTATAAGCTATTTTTTATTATATCATATCATAGACTGTATAAAACAGTGGATAAAGCATTAGGTCACGTGACCCATTAGTTTCTGAAGATCAGTTTTGAAGCCCGATTTTTTCGTGTAGTAGTCATGTTGTCTAAGAAGCTGATGGGAACGCCCCACCGCATGTCAATCAAAGTAAGCTTTACTTCCAGCTCTTCCAACCAAATCCTGCCAAAATGTCTTCAGAGCTACATCAGAGCTACATCCAGCGGGATGTAACATTCAATATATTGACTCAACAGCAAAATCAAAAATGACCGCCGCATTTGTCCTACGCTGGGTTAATACAAACAGGTGGTTCCTTCGCTAAGTGCAGTAGTAGGATATTTTGGATGAGGAAGTGATAACAGCTAGCCATTGGCTGAGCTTACCATCAATCAGTCACATTAGAAATAAATTTAATGCTTTATATAAATTGTCTTGGTGTAGAACGAAAAATTCATCTCCCTTCAGAGTTGTTGTGGGTGTGAAATCAAATGATTGAGACCTTAATGTCTATTTTTTTAACCAGGCTGTAAATATGCTTATTTCTGCTCTAAAGTTGGACATTTTAACTTGGGAGTTAATGGAGATTGACTCGCTTTTAGAACCAGCCTCTACTGGTCAGTCGAGGAACTGCAACAAACTTTAGTTCTGCATGAGCCTCAGCCTGGTACCCCAGAAGCTCCCCCTTTAATTGCAGATGTTTACTTTATTGTTTGGCCTCTTGCTAATTCACTCTCGTTTTCTTGCCCATCATTATTATGTTGTGTCGCTTACTCTCCTCTGCCATGATTTTATCTGTACCTCAGCAAAGCAGTTTTACTGTTGTTAATGTGTGACATAGTGCTGTAAAATGATCTAGCTGTCACAAAAGACAACTGAATGAAAGTCCAGAGTTACTTTGGGAATATTTTGATGACAACAAGGACGGGAGATCGCAAGAGCTGCCTTAAAGCCACTCCATGGAGCAATGCCACTTCTGACCACATGGGGGTACACAGACCTGCTGGGTGGAGAAACAAGCCACTGAGGATACTGTGCGAATGAGTGGGGATGGTCTGGTATGACTTATAACAGTACTTTGTCTTACTACACTATACTGTGTCTTAAGCCAGAGGCTGACACATTAACTTTCTTGCGATAGGTTTTCTCATGTGATCACAAATGGAATTATTACATAGAGTGGCTTTTAAATAATCAAATATTCATTTAAAATGAAACTGAAATCTGCATCTCAACATGGGTAAAAATCTCACGTTGCTTCAGTTTATGCTTAATTACTAATTGCAGGTCTATTTGTTGTCGGCTTATAATATGTTTGTCGAGCTCATCCAGCACTTTGACCATGCAAAGTTGATGTGCTATAAAAATGTACTTTTCTCTCTTTTCCCTGATTAAATTGTATGACACAACTAGATGGGTCAATGTATGCAATACAGAATAGCACAGATAGGAATATTTGTTTTTTAGAGACAGCAAAGCCCAAGTTAAGTTGATAATTGTAGCCATAACTGCAACTTCAGAGAAAAAGATGACTCCAAACATCTGGGATGCATGAGACTTAACTAGAAGATGAGGAATAAAGATTTAAATGCAACACTTCTGGTGAGAAGCTTCGCTGCAACTGGCAGCTGGAGTGTAACATCCCCCAAACTCCACACTAAACAGTTTTTCTATAAGATGCACCCTTTCTAAATCACAATTTTGAGCCATAATCCCAGCTATGGAGAAACTCAAGGATGGCTACATGCATTAAAGCCACAGACCAATCCATCAGGACAATTTCAGGAAGAAAATTGGCTCACGGTTGCCAAGTCTGAGAGTTCAGCGGTTGTCACCTGGAGGCCAGCATTTTTGTTGGGTGCAGCGAGAGCAGCCAGAGAATCCATTTCTGCTGCAAAGACAAATCTAAGAAGAGTCATGATTATGTAGAGGCAAAACTGGCAAAACTGGGATCCTAACTCAAAGCGCGTCAGAGTGAGGGATAGGAGCCCCCAGAAACTAATCACACGGTGGCATTCCCTGTACAAGCGTGAATGACCCTGAGCACAGAGCAGAATTAGGTCTAAACTCAGAAGTGCTGTCAGTAATATGATTACAACAGCAAATATCAGGTAGATGTCAACACTGAAGCAGCCTGACCATGAATACACCACTATCACTAGCTGGAAATATGTATTTTAAAAAATAACTGGAGAATTGTATTGTATTGACTCACGTCCCGTAGCAGTGTGAAACAAATAAAATCACAGTTTATTACACTCTTTTACAGTCCACGAACATTTTCTCACGCAGGGAAACACAAGTTCACCATTTATGATGTCACAGCATAAAAAGGCAACTTGGCAATTTTGTCGACCAATTTAGCCACCCTTCAGGCAGGCAGTGATTTTTTTTCTTCTCAAAAGGGCAACAACTGACAAATCAAGCGACTTTCAGGACAAAAATTCCCAGTACCGCCGCAGAAAAACCCTGCAGGAACATCTCTGCTGCTCTGCTAATGTTAGATGTGCCTGCACATGAGAAAGTCTTAATTTTGCATTAGATGGCTGGAGACTGTGAAAATGCCTAAGATATAATGACGCATCCAAGATTCTTTCTGGGAGATAATAGTATACGTGGATGCAGCTAGAAATCACTGCACTTAGCTTTTGAAAGGTCTTTTTTTTTTTTTTTCTTTTGAAGACATTGGCACTCCATAGCATTCTATAGGCTGAGGTCTCAGGGATGCTGTCGTCCCTTTTACAATCAAAATAAACTGAAAAACGACTGCAGGTGACATTTACATCTGCCAGTGACTAAGAGAGTTTTTTTTTCTGCAGCTGTTTGTTTGAAAACCAGATTACCACCTAATAAATGAATATCCAGATATTTCTAGTCTTCAGGTCCAATCTTAAACGACAATGTTGTTATAAAATTTTATCTGAACAGCCTCAAGTCAAGTGTCTGTGGGTTGACTGATGAGCTTAATGGGTCACTTTTTGGTCACAATTTCAGACTCTTGGCATCTGGCATAAGAAACAGACAAACAAACAAAAAAACCCAGCTTATATTCCCTCCTCATTGGGAATTCGGTTATATAATGTACATTTGAGCGAGGGGTAGAAGCTCTGGTGATTATAAACACAAAAACTGAACAGTTTTGTTTTGATACAATATGAAAAAGAAGAAGAAGAAAAAAAGATTATGAATCCCCTGAAACTATTCAGGATACATTTGGAGAGAACTGCAAAATTACAAAAGTACGTTAATGAGGTAAAGACAAAAAATGTAATAAAATTTCCAGTTTAAAATTATTATTTTGATTATATTTTACATATGAATTCATCTAATTACATCATAAATTATAGTGACACCTAACAATATTGACCTTCAAGCCCTTTCAAAGCTTAATTTAAGTATTTTTTTAATTGAGAGGCTACTTACACATGAACTCAAATTTATATATTCAAACACATTATTACTGGCTGTAAAATAGCTTCACATTAACCTTTAAATCCCTTCTAGAGCGGCTTATATCTAATATTATTTTTCAAGACAACGAATGTGAATAATTCATTAATTTATTCATTTACAATAGGAGAGTCCATCCCATTTGCCACCAGGTCAAAGTTGGGGTTAACACATCTTTAAATTTTCTTTTTAAATTAACGTGAGGACGAAGTCATTAACAACAAGATTAGAATTTTTAACCTTTTGATTTTTGTTCCCTCATGTTTCTGGTTTCTTTGAAGGCTGAGAAATAAAAGCTTTATCAAGCAGCTTCAAAGTTTAGAAAATCCTCAGGTTTTAAAGGGTTTTTAATCTGAGCCTAAGGTCATAAAGGGTGGACAGCAGTATTTCAAGGTTAAATATAACACTACAGAATGGACTGCACATTTCTTGACTCTTCCTTTAGAGATGTTTCGCAACTGCCCTTTTAAATCAAGTGTATTGACAATTTTATTTAAAGCACCAACAGAATCCTTGAGTGATCCGTCGACTGAAATAGACACCTAATACTTTCTGCACCCTTCTGTGCATCCTGTAACATAGTCGTCTTCCTCTGTTATCAGATTTCTACAGCCAGTATCGTCTTAAAGACAAATTTGACTGTGGGTTATCAATGCTTTTTCAGTTTATAAAAAAAAAAAAAAAAAAAAAAAAAGAATCCTACAGTGTGGTGGTGGCATTTTTGCACTTTTGTAAATTAACATGGCCTGTAAAAGTGGTTCATGCAGGCCTCCCAGGAAGGACACAAAGAAAGTCACAAAGACTTTAATGCAAAGAGCTAACTGAATTCAAAGTCAGTATCTTGATTAGCCTTCAGTGAGCTCAACTCTGAGCTCTTTCACCTCTGGCAAACTTCAAGTTTAACAAGGTCTTATTAGACTTTTACACCAGTTCTGTCCTTACTTTGTAATTTGTCCGACACCATTTCCCTTACAGCCACTTTCCAGCCAATTACGGCTCATGAGTTTCACAACACAAGTGCTAAGCGGAAAAACAGATAAATAGATGGAGAGAGCAGGTAAACCGGGCAGAGCGCGAGTAGGATGAACTAACCGTGGGGCAGATATAAATCTGAATTTCCTATTACATTGTCAGAATTACGAATATATGAGAAGAGAATTCATTTATGGAGTGATACCAATTCATAACAAGTTTAACACCTACAGTAATAAGCCAAGGCTAGTGCTTCTAGTGGAAGAAAATCCAATAAAATTAATTCTACTACTGTTGAAATATTTAAGAAACTTTGCTATAAGACAAGAAGGTCCGCTTGTTTTTATGCCTTTGTCTTCTCTTGTCATCGGCTACAACGTAACTGCTTTGGCAATGTCTCACTACGCCAATAAATGTTTCCCATGATACTAGATGCACATTTACATACCAGGTATATAAATTCACATTAAAAAAACAATTTAAACTATGTCCTTTCACTGCTGAGTGTTCAAGGAAACAGTCTTGTGTATATGTGCATGTGAGTGTGCATTTCAGGGGGAAACGAGCCTCCAGCCCTCACGCTGTGGCAACATTATTAACCTATATGAGGTGCTGACATTACCCCCGAGGGAAGAGAACAGGAGGCAGACCTGACATACAACATTCACGGAGAGTCATACACTTGTACAAGTGCAAGTATTTTCCAGTACACACGCATACGATGTACACTGAGCAGCCACAACATTAACACCACTGACAGGTGAAGTTAATAACACTGATTATGTGGTTGTTAGCATGGTGCTCCTCGGAAACCTTGAGTCCCTGCATTCACATGGACCTTACTTTGACACGCCACTGTATTTATAGATGCAAATTTAACATCTAAATATGTGCATCTGCATCTGCAATAGATTAGTTAAAAAGGCAGGAAAGTGCAGTAATTACAATGGAAATTCTCTTATGTCTTGAATGCTTTTCAAACGTGTGGTTCTGCCTTCCTGCAGGGGTGTGTGTCCTTCTGTGTGATATAAAAAACAAGGAGAGCAGTCAGCGGGGCTAAGTATAATTACCCCTGCGCCAGAGTAGTGATCACTGTTTTAATCATACAGAACAAGCCAAGATGCCATAATCAACACGTCCTCGAGCCACAGACCGGAGGAAGGAAGGAGAAACAAACACGGATCCGGGTAACGCTTAATATTCAAGATAAACAGAGCGCTGCAAATGTCTTGCAGGGAGTGTGGCTGCACCAGGGCTTTCCTGTTTGCATGCAGATAACAACTCAAGAAGGATCTCTTACAAGCTGCCCGCTCCTGTCTACCCTCGAGTCTCCTGATAACATCATCCATCTGAGCTTAGAGGCCGAGGGGAGGAGGGGAAGGTGGGGTATCCACAGTGAAGATACATAAATGGCTTTGAATCTGGTGCTTCCCAGAAATTTACTCAGACTAAGAGTCACATCTCCTGGGTGCTTTTCCTTCACAGATAAGACCGGGAAAACCTCACAAGAGAAACTCACTCTTCGCTGCACCTCCCACACACATATGGGCACAAGCGAAAGCACACAGGAAAAAACACAACAAATGCTGTGCAAATTTCTCTAAAATGGCCTTTATATAGCTTTCACTCCTGCACACATTTTCCCTCCCAAACACATACTCAAAAGGCACTTACAGCTTTAAACCCCAGGACTTGACATGACAAACAGGATTTCCCTCTTCTCCTTGTATCCCTGTTTCTTATTCTCAGTGATTATGCGACAGCTTTCTCTCTGAGTCAAACTGGGTAACCATGGCGATATCTCCCAGCACTACAAATGCAAGTCAAGTGGAAAGCAGCTTTGCAACTTAAATATTGTTTTGGTTGAGTTTTGCTGATCTAAGTGATGCACAGACAAATACTGATTTTGACAGATACTGATTTTAGGGAAAAATATCCAGCCTCTAAAAATGTATATACCGCATTTCTCCTTAATAACGCTTCCGCTCTAACAGATGCGCCCCCACCCACAACACTAGGGCGTGGCTATTATTTTAATGCCACATACGATAAAAAATTGATCGCAGTTACAATCAAGAGTTATGGTTTGCAGAGACAGACACTTACCTTGTTCAAATGTTTCCTAATCTTATGCAGTATTTAATCGATTGGACATTTAAATTTACTGTGACTAACTGTCGAAAGAGCGGAGGTGAAAAGGCACTTTAACAACACTGTTTATTTTGTGGAGAGGGGCTGATAAAGGGGGGAGAAAAAATAAATGAGCAAAATGCTGCGTGGACGAGCACGATCATTTACTATATTCAACAACCGAATAGACACCGATTTTCTTTTTTTTTTTTTTAAATAATTCATATATGTTAGACATTTTTGTGACACCTTATTGTTTTAAATCCTGACATTGAACAACTTGCATAAGGTGTGCATAAATAGACGTGTCCTGCCGGTAATTTGCTAAGTGCCCAGGTGCGTTAATTAGGAGACATATGGTGTATATGCATACATACATATATATGTGTGTGTTTGTGTTTATATCTATCTATCTATCTATCTATCTATCTATCTATCTATCTATCTATCTATCTATCTATCTATCTATCTATCT